>JAQSNX010003752.1:0-57150 GCA_029532605.1 Oreochromis grahami
ACAGGAAACGTGTGGGGGTGAGACGGGTGAAACAAAATGTTGTAGATAATGGAAACTTGTCTAACTGGCATTAACAGTAACTTTTGCATGTTATGTATATGCTTGAAGCAAAAAGAGGCGTAAATCCTGATAGAAATTTTAAAGCGTGCTTTCTAGTGGAGAGTTAGGCTGACATGGGGCTGGTGTGTATATTACCCTGGGTGTGTTTAATAGAACTAAAAGCGTTGCTCACACACATAAAGAGCATTGAGATTAAGTAAAGTTAATATAAAGGATAAAGCCCAGAGCATGATATTGTGAACCAACTTTGGATAATTAAAGGAACATTAGATGAACACAGTAGATTAGTGAGGTGTAGCAGAGAGAGGCTGTTTGTTTTCTATCCTTTACAGGAGTAGATTTCCACAAGAGAGGGACCCAGAAAAGGGACAGACCAATAGAGATTCACAAGTGTAAGGGGTCTCTCACCGGGTATGATTGGGTTCAAGGGTGAGGGAGGAGTGCTGATTGAGCTCTGCTCGCACTCTTATTCTCTCCTGCCTCTGACCAACTTTAGGCTCACTGATACTTTGGTGTGATTAACCTCAAGCATGAGTGTTCTCAAGTGGGAGCTGGCATTGTATTACTAGGCCACTTAGATGACCTGAGGTTGTCTGGTTTGCTGAATGGGCCGAGGAGTGACCCAACATAATGTATGGCGACCTCTGGTGGTCCAGAGGTCGAGATGGGAGTGTTGGGATTAGAGAAATTATTTCACTGTTATTGTTCATATTACCATGGCATTAATCACAGAATCCCCAAGTAGGGATAGTGCATTTAGATGTTTAAACATATTGGCACCTAATTAAGCTGTTATTACAGGTCCAGCAAGAACCACTTTAAACTGTTGAGGTGAATCTATAATTTTAAAGGCTTTTGAATGTTTTTATATTTTTACACTGAAGTCTTCAGTGGGTGAGAGACTGAGTTGCAGGCTGACAGGAAACGGCGTGCTTTTGCAGAAGTGAAACTGGAAGCAAAGTCAGATTGTAAGGTGTTCTGAGCAGGCTGTTTTATTATGCATTAATATCTCTGATTAAGCTTTAAGTAGGTGTGTTAGATTGAAACATTTGTTTTATACATTTTATATATCAGTCAAGATTATTACACACATACACACATACAGACACATATGGTTTCAGCTGTGTACGTGCGCAGGCCTTGTGTCTGGCGATGACGAGAGGTGTGAGGTGAGCCGGGGTGCAGGAGAGGTCATGACACGTACGCAGTACACAGCACACACACACACACATCTGTAGACTCATTTAGCAGGTAAAAGTTAAGATGTGTTGCTTAAGTTTGCAAAGTTTGGGTGCGTACGTGTTAGTTTGTTCCAGGAAGTACACCAGATGTCCCAGAGATAAGCGACACCGAAGCTGGGGGAAGCACCTGGGTTCGAGCCTGAGACAATGTTCTTTTTAAACTGTGTCAAAAGTTAAATGAACATTTGTGGTTTTGGATTGACGTATGCTGTATTGTGTCTGCTTTGCAAAAGAGGGGGCTGTACTATCTTACCCCTATAAAGCCTTTGTTCTGACTTTTGTAAGACAGTTCAACACTGAATCTGCACAGTATTGGCTCCACGCGTCTATTCATTAAAATGTCGTCTAATTGCACCCGGCAGGATCAGTGGTCATTATTTTTGGTCTTCCTCCTCAATTTCTGAACCCTAACAGGACTTAATGCTTGATAAACTTCAGGGGAGATCATGATGACAGAAAACTGTAAACAACACTCTGAAGTCTGAAGCTGCTTTTCTTGTTTCTGTGACCTCAGCACGCTGACAGACCTGAAGTTGCTACAGATTTTAAAAAGTGATAATTACAGGGAAGAAACTTCTCTTTTTCATCCATTTAATCAAACATTTGATGCCTCAGCTGTCTCAGTCCTAAAGCATTCTGCAACTACAACTAACCTGAGGCGGCTTGGATTTGGCTGCAGGTGCCCCTGTACATCCTTCTCAGCAGCACACATGTGGGTACCATTTAATCACACTTCTTCCGGAGCTTTGCTTCATCACAAGACTAAAGGTGGCATCCCATGTCACAGTCTTATCATCATCCAATTGGAGAAGAAACATTTACAGGCCTCCTGGTTTTGTTTTCTGATCCTGCAAAAAGACTGAGGACAACAAAGCCCAGAGAACACGAGATACACAACATCCAACATTCAGACTCAACAGCCTCCATAAATGAAGAGCACCAGGTTGGTCCAGTTATACTAGATATAAGCATACTTCACATTACTGTGTATCAATAATAAGCAAGAGACAAACTTTGAAGATGCAGAGCATGATGTCCCATCATCAGTCTGTAAACAAATATCCACCAGGCTTCTTTGTTGGCAGAGGTGAAGATTCTCCCATCAGGGATCAGTAGAGTGTATTAACCTGTGGTATAAGCAGCAGTCACTGAAATATTACTGTTTCAGATATGAAATCTGCCACATAAAAGCCAGGGTGGGAGGGATCTCTACAAACTGACTTACTTCTGCAAGTGTGAGGCTGTTCCTCCAGCCTCAACAAAAATCTGACTCTCCCGTCACAAACAAAAAACTCCAGCTGGGAGATAGAAAACGCTGCCTGGGTCTTGCTGGATGTTGCTGGTCAGAGTCTCACATTAGCAGAGTGCTGCTTGGTCCCACTGACCCATGTGGACAGTGACTGTGGAGAACTGTTCTGGCAAATGGAAAAGAGAATTAAAATGACAAAAAGCCAAACAGGATTTCCACAAAGACTCTCTTAGAATCAGCAATCAGAAAATCATTGGTTCATATTACAATTAAATATGACCAGGCTCCTTAAATGTAAGCAGTTAAGATCTGATTTGATTTACATCCTTCACACAGCACATGTGTCCAGGCTGTCAGGTAAACATAGAATTAATCTCAGGTAACATGACTCACAGTAGAGATTCAGTAGGAAAGATTGCCAGCTCTAATATTATTACCACACAAACCAAGGACACACCAACAGCTCAGATTTCTAGAAGTATTTAAACAAATACTCCATTCATTTTCTTCTGAATATTCAATTCAGGTTCACAGTGGGGGGGGGGGGTGTTGTTGAATTTTTTAAATAAAATCTGCTGTGATCAAGCTATTTATTACTGCGCGCAGGAGAGCCAACACACATCAAACATCACAGTTCAGTCATGTCAGCTCTGCCACAGAAGTGGTGCTCCCACTCCTCTTTGCATTCCAAGAAAGAGGGAGGAAGTTACAAACTGATCATACCACACTTCACGCGTCTCGCTATGAAACCTAACAGATCAATGGTTATGCTGTTTTGTGCCCTTGGCCTTATCAGCACCTGTAAAGGGAGTTGTTTTCTCAAACTGCTGATGCTGAAGTAAGTTCATCTAGTTTTAGAAACTTTCACTGAACAGTCTATAACAGTGTCACAACTAAGCATATGCATAAGCACTTAAATACCTTAAATGAGAATAATAGAAACTTTCTATTAGAGCCTGTCCCAGTAGTCATAGGTAGAGCACACCTGGACAGGTACGAGTCTGTCAGAGGACTAACAGAGAGACAGACATCAGAGTAACAAATCGATTTAAAATTAATGTAAGCTTGCTGCAGCTGTATGTATGAACATGTGTTTCTGTGCTCACAGTCCACCTCTCAGGAACCTGCAGTTCATTTTAAGTCTACTTTAAACAAACCTCACCAAAGGCTGATGTGGCTGGATCAGTAGTCTGATTTAAGTACGATACCTTTGGCCAGGGATTAATCTGGTACATCTCTTCACTGTAATCTTACGTATTTTCCCCACACCTGAATTAAAAAATACTGATATGTACATATAACACATTCAGCTGATGCAGCCTGACTCAATCTGATTCTAGATGTTCAGCACACACAGAGACACAGAGGTACTGTTTAAAGTTTAGTGTTAACCTGAGTCACTGATCATTTACAGTATTACAGAGTCTGGCAGTCTTTGCATGATTTTCCACGTCACTGTAAGTTTCTAGCTGACTCTCGGGGGTGACAGGTGTGCCAGCAGGAAAGAGTAATAATAACCTGCATCCTGAGGTTTGTCATGCAGGATTAAAGGAGCCAGGCTTTGTTCACACAGCTAGGATTGTATTTACACTGACCCTGGGTCAGTATAAGTATCATACAATTTAAACGAAGCACTGAAACTTGCACATATTTATAACAGATGCATTGAAGCTAATCGAGATATTTACTGTCAATCTGTGGCTGCGATTAATCACTTTACTGGAAACTTTATTAACTAGTAACTTCATCAGTCATGACAGAAGCTAATATTTCTGTGCTAACATCATTTAAACAGTAACAGCTTTACTACAATATAAGCTAACATCTACACCATAACTTTAAGCTAGCACCATAAAGACGGTAAAACACGTAATAATATCTACAAATGCATCTTAAAGCTGTTATATTAGCACTCGGTGTATTACTAACATAACCACATTAACATTATTGACACTCGCTGACTTTTAATAGTCATTTTATAAATGCCGTCCGTTTAAATGGTCTTACCTGTAACACTGCTGTATCCACCGGATTCCAGCCAGAGTGGCTTCTGGAGTCTTCCCACGCTCCTGTTAGTGATCCTCCATCTGGATGGATGATAACAACCTTCTGAACAATCTAGCAGGTGGAGATGGCCCATATCTATGGGACTGATTTCTGCTAATAACACCTGATGGACTGAACATACGAAGCGGGTCACCCGGTCGCTAGCTGTGCCATTACCCAGCATACACCTCTCCCTCCATAAATGCAATAAACGATACAAAAGTAATGGCCGATAATTAATTTATCTGCTGTATCTGACGTTTTTCAGGTAGTTGTTTACATTATATAATATATTGTGTTCAGTACACGTCACTACAATGTGATTTCGGAAATATATAAATATACAGACAACAAGCTCTTCCGCGGCAATCTCTTGTCGTCAATAACCAACGTTTAGGGAGCTCTATAGTATTCAATAGGAGGACCCTGCACGTCAATTCTCGACGCGAGGGGGGTACCCTGCGCGTCGATAAGTGAAGCAGAGGGAGCCTGACCATGCGTCACACATTTGACGAATTGGGAGTGAGAACGTGTTGGAATAATAATAATAATAATTAAAGCTGCAAGCAGCGTTATGAGGGCCCTCAAACCCCTGGCGCGTCGAGCCACGCCCAACACCTAAAACCAGCAGATCCGATCTGATGTCACATTGATGGAATTCATGCATTTAACCACCAGCTAACATTTCATCTCATTCAATCATGATTATAGTCGTCCCACTAGGTGGTGCTCCAACCATTACTGACAAATGGTATAACAAACGTTTCCGAGCTCAAGTCCCATCACACCTGTGACCTTTGGGAGAGATTGGACATTGTGTTTTTGAGTGACAGCAGATTACGACATTTTGACGAGTGATTAAAAGTCAACGTGCCGCCATGACCACCCCATTTTCCTGAACGTAAAAAGCTTCGCAATTTAACATCACAAAGGGCTTTAGGTTTTCCACACTGGAGATTACGTCAATCTGATGAAATCCCTTGGAGGAGTTCGTCAAAGTATGATGCCTGAAAGGAGAGGAAAATGTCGCCAAAATTACACATTAATTTTAAAATGGCTGACTTCCTGTTGGATTTGGGATATTCCTCCAAGAGACTTTTTTGTACATCGTAAAATCTCCTATAAGCCCACCAGGTTTAAGACTTATAGATAAAACACAGAGCAGGGGCTGTTGTTTTGCAATGTTGTAGGGGGCGCTGTGGAGCCATTTTACACTATTCAAGGAAAGTGATCACATAACAAGAAATCCCTCATCACATTAGAGGTGTGCGCCAAATTTC
Organism: Oreochromis grahami; assembly: GCA_029532605.1. Taxonomy (NCBI): domain Eukaryota; kingdom Metazoa; phylum Chordata; class Actinopteri; order Cichliformes; family Cichlidae; genus Oreochromis; species Oreochromis grahami. The sequence continues at coordinate 5,877 of JAQSNX010003752.1, forward strand.
AAGACTTCTTAAACTTTCCAAGCCCCTCAAAATCCACTTCATCTTTCATGGTGAACTGCATTGCCACCAGGGTGCGCCGTTCAGTTTATAGTCACAATTTTCTCACTGAAGCATCAAGAGGGACTGATGGTGATATTCACCGCTTTTGAGGTGGCCACGATGAACCTGTGAAAATCAGTACAACAAAATGAAAGACATGACATTTCCTGGTGCCACTAGGTGGCGCTCAACGTATTCCTGACAATGGGCATATCAATCTGTTCAGGGCGGGTCTGACATCATCCCTGTAAAATCTGGTACTGATCAGATTGGATTTCATTGAGTTACACTAATTTGTTTCTTCATGACAAGACCTCAATGTTCGCCATGCTGCTGGGGTCACACCCTTCAGCGAAAACTCACAGTTTTCTCTGTAACCCAAGACCAACTCCTTAAGGCTTTCCTGGAGAAATTTGAGGCTGCAGATGTCACCCATTACAATACTGTACCCCAAAGTGTAAACCTGTAACTTTGGAAAAAGCAAGTTTTACAAATTTCCCCCTCAAGAGAATACTTACACATTCATGTAGCATTCATAAGAGACAGTCCTCAGGTACACCGCGATTCAGAAGAAATCTCAGAAGTGGGCTATCAGTGTTTATGTCCATGTTGAAAGCAGGGCATTGCAAGTTAGGTGCCAGTTCTCAAGAGCGTGAGCTCTCCACACCTGCCATGGATTTGGGTTTCTGAAGGCAAAACGTTTTAACGTTCTTACAATAAACATGTTATTCAATTCAATTCAATTCAATTCAATTCAATTTTATTTATATAGCGCCAAATCACAACAAAAGTCGCCTCAAGGCGCTTTATATTGTACAGTAGATAGCACAATAATAAATACAGAGAAAAACCCAACAATCATATGACCCCCTATGAGCAAGCACTTTGGCGACAGTGGGAAGGAAAAACTCCCTTTTAACAGGAAGAAACCTCCGGCAGAATCAGGCTCAGGGAGGGGCGGCCATCTGCTGCGACCGGTTGGGGTGAGAGAAGAAAAACAGGATGAAAGACATGCTGTGGAAGAGAGACAGAGATTAATAACAGATATGATTCAATGCAGAGAGGTCTATTAGCACATAGTGAGTGAGAAAGGTGACTGGAAGGGAAAAACTCAATGCATCATGGGAATCCCCGGCAGCCTACGTCTATTGCAGCATAACTAAGGGAGGATTCAGGGTCACCTGGTCCAGCCCTAACTATATGCTTTAGCAAAAAGGAAAGTTTTAAGCCTAATCTTGAAAGTAGAGATAGTGTCTGTCTCCTGAATCCAAACTGGAAGCTGGTTCCACAGAAGAGGGGCCTGAAAACTGAAGGCTCTGCCTCCCATTCTACTTTTAAATACTCTAGGAACAACAAGTAGGCCTGCAGAGCGAGAGCGAAGTGCTCTAATAGGGTGATATGGTACTACAAGGTCATTAAGATAAGATGGGGCTGATTATTTAAGACCTTGTATGTGAGGAGCAGGATTTTGAATTCAATTCTGGATTTAACAGGAAGCCAATGAAGGGAAGCCAAAACAGGAGAAATATGCTCTCTCTTTCTAGTCCCTGTCAGGAATCTTGCTGCAGCATTTTGGATTAGCTGAAGCCTTTTCAGCGAGTTTTTAAGACATCCTGATAATAGTGAATTACAGTAGTCCAGCCTGGAAGTAATAAATGCATGAACTAGTTTTTCAGCATCACTCTGAGACAGGATATTTCTAATTTTAGAGATGTTGCGCAAATGGAAGAAAGCAGTCTTACATATTTGTTTAATATGTGCATTGAAGGACATGTCCTGGTCAAAAATGACTCCAAGGTTCCTCACAGCATTACTGGAGGCCAAGGTAATGCCATCCAGAGTAAGAATCTTCTTAGATACCATATTTCTAAGATTTTCAGGGCCGAGTACAATAACCTCAGTTTTATCTGAATTAAGAAGCAGAAAGTTAGCGGCCATCCAGGTCTTTATGTCTTTAAGACATTCCTGCAGTTTAACTAATTGGTGTGTGTTATCTGGCTTCATGGATAGATAGAGCTGCGTGTCATCTGCATAGCAGTGAAAATTTATGCTATGTCTTCTAATGATGCTGCCTAAGGGAAGCATGTATAATGTAAATAGAATTGGTCCTAGCACTGAACCCTGTGGAACACCATAATTGACCTTAGTGTGTGAAGAGGACTCTCCATTTACATGCACAAATTGGAGTCTATTAGATAGATATGATACAAACCACTGCAGTGCAGTACCTGTAATACCTACAGCATGTTCTAATCGCTCTAATAGGATATTATGGTCAACAGTATCGAACGCAGCACTGAGGTCTAGCAGGACAAGCACAGAGATGAGTCCACTGTCAGAGGCCATAAGAAGATCATTTGTAACCTTCACTAAAGCTGTTTCTGTGCTGTGATGAGCTCTGAAACCTGACTGAAACTCTTCAAATAAGCCATTCCTCTGCAGATGATCTGTTAGCTGTTTGACAACTACTCTTTCAAGGATTTTTGATATGAAAGGAAGGTTGGAGATCGGCCTATAATTAGCTAAGACAGCTGGGTCTAGAGATGCTTTTTAAGTAAAGGTTTAACTACAGCCACCTTGAAGGCCTGTGGTACATAGCCGAATTATTAGAGATAGGTTGATCATATTTAAGATTTCCTGGAGAAATTTGAGGCTGCAGATGTCACCCATTACAATACTGTACCCCAAAGTGTAAAACATGACATTTCCTGTTCCCACTAGGTGGCGCTGTCCCTGATGTCAAATATGGCAGTTGAAATATGTTCAGGGGTGGAGCCTTATCATATGTGTCCACTTTGGTCAAGGTCGGACAATGTATGACAGAACGAGAGGCAATAAGATTTTCATGGTGAGTCATCGAAATTCGCCGTGGCGCCACGGCCTCACCCTATCCCGAAAACTCAAAAGCTCCGCAATTTAACATGGCCCAGGTGTGTAGTTGACACTGACCAAATATGAAGCTTGTACAATGAAATTCCAATGAGGAGTTCGAAAAAGTTCGAGGCATGGAAATGGCAAAATTAGAGCCAAAATGTCACCTTCACTTCCAAATGGCGGACTTCCTGTTGGGTTTAGGACATGGCCATAATAGACTTTTTTGTGCGTCTCCGAACGTTAGATATGTGTTCCGAGTTTTATACATGTAGGTCATACCCATCTCGGGGGCTCGCGTTTCTCATTTTTCTAGGTGGCGCTACTGAGCCAATTTTCCCTGGACATGTCTACGGACATTAAAATACGTAAATTTTCATGAGACCTGACGCGTGTGCAAAATTTCATGAGTTTTTGAGCATGTTTAGGCCCTCAAAAGGCCGATTCATTTGCCGAAATAATAATAATAATAATAATAATAATAATAATAATAATAATAATAATAATAAGAAGAAGAAGAAGAAGAAGAAGAAGAAGAAGAAGAAGAAGAAGAAGAAGAAGAAACAGAGCAGATACAATAGGGCCTTCGCACTTTTGTGCTCGGGCCCTAATAATAAACGGAGCAGATACAATAGGGCCTTTTATGGGCAGAAATCTGTGCCATCAGAAACTGAATTTGAATAATTTACTTTCAGATAATAATAGAATACAATAGAATACAATAGAATAATAATAGAATAAATTACTTTCATTTACAATAATTCACTTCAAACAGAGGTGATCCAGTAACGCTGCACTAATGAATTAGACTAACTATTCACTTTAGCTAAAGTTATTAAGTTAGCTAAAGAGTTGGGATGCTGTGTAAGACATAAATAAAGCTCAAATACAAAGGTTTGGACAGCGTTTTGCATGTTTCCCTACTGTAGGGGTCTCTGCAAGCATATAGGGCTCTGACAGGGTACACGATGACAACTTTGGAATTCTACTAGAAACAGTCGATCATATTTGTTTGTCAAAGCTGAATCCAGGGCAAACTAGGCTAAATTAGCGTTTTTAGCTAGCAGCTACAATAAGCATAAAGGTTACTGTACGGCTATCATTTGTTAACATGACGCTTGTTCTTATACATGTAATACATTTATTACCAACCTGAGAGTTTATCCGCTGGTCATTCGACATGACAAATGACTTCTGAAGTCTTAATTCAGCTCAAGACGCTGTAGATTCCGTCAGTAACGCTATCAGTCTGTAGTTCTATTAATCTGCGCTTGAACCGAAACGGATGTAAGTCCCAAAAAACTGAATTTTGGAACTGAAATTGAATTGTAGAACTGAAACTGAATGGTGAGAAGTGAATCTGAAATTATTCGAGAGCTGAATTTTTAAAGGATAAAATGCAGTTTCAAAGCAAATCAATTCATTTTCAAACCATAAATTCAATTTCAAATTAGACTAATTCAAATTCAGTTTTCAAAAGCTTTCATTCAAGTTACAATTCAGATTCAATCCGAGTAATTCAAATTCAAATTAAACTTATTCAAATTCAGTTTCTGATGGCACAGATTTCTGCCCATAGCCTTTGCACTCTCAGTGCTCGGGCCCTAATTAAAGCTGCAAGCAGCGATATGAGGGCCCTCGCACCCCAGCACGTCGAGCCAAGCCCAACACCTAAAACCAGTGCTTCCGATCTGATGTCACATTGATGGAATTCTTGCATTTAACCACCAGCTAACATTTCATCTCATTCAATCATGATTATAGTCGTCCCACTAGGTGGCGCTCTAACCATTACTGACAAATGGTATAACAAACATTTCCGAGCTCGAGTCTCATCACACTTGCGACCTTTGGGAGAGATTGGACATTGTAGTTTTGAGTGACAGCAGATTACTGCTTTTTGGCGAGTGAGTGAAACTCCATGTGCCGACATGACCACCCCGTTTCCCTGAACGTAAAAAGCTTCGCAATTTAACATCACAAAGGTCTTTGGATTCCACGCACTGGAGATCGTGTAAATCTGATGAAATGCCTTGGAGGAGTTCGTCAAAGAAAGTTACCTCAAAAGAAGGGGAAATATCGCCAAAATTACACATTAATTTCAATATGGCTGACTTCCTGTTGGATTTGGGATATTGCTCCAAGAGACTTTTTTGTACTTCTTGATATCTTCCATAAGCTTACCAGGTTTCAGACTCATACATAAAACACAGAGCAGGGGCTGTTGTTTTGAAATATTGTAGGGGGCGCTGTGGAGCCATTTTGCGCTATTCAAAGAAAATGATGACATAACAAGATAGCACTCATCAAATTGGAGGTGTGCGCCAAATTTCAGGATATTTTAAACTTTCCAAGCCCCTCAAAAGCCACTTCATCTTTCATGGTGAACCGCGTTGCCACCAGGGTGTGCCGTTCAGTTTAAAGTCACAATTATCTCACTGATGCATCATGAGGGAGTGATGGTGATATTCACCGCTTCTGAAGTGGCCACGATGAACCTGTGAAAATCAGTGCAACAAAATATAAGACATGACATGTCCTCTTCCCACTAGGTGGCGCTCTACATATTCCTGACAATGGGCACATCAATCTGTTCAGGGCGGGTCTGACATCATGCCTGTTAAGTCTGGTACTGATCAGACTGGATTTCATTGAGTTATACTAATTTGTTTCTTCATGGCGAGACATCAATGTTCGCCATGGCGCCACGGCCTCACAGTATCGCGAAAACTCAAAAGCTCCACAATTTAACATGGCCCAGGTGTGTAGTTGACACTGACCAAATATGAAGCTTGCACGATGAAATTCCAAGGAGGAGTTCGAAAAAGTTGGAGGCATGGAAATGGCAAAATTAGAGCCAAAATGTCACGTTCACGTCCAAATGGCGGACTTCCTGTTGGGTTTAGGACATGGCCATAATAGACTTTTTTTTGCGTCTCCTAACTTTAGATACGTGTGAAAACTTTCATACATGTAGGTCATGCCCATCTCGGGGGCTTGCGTTTTTCATTTTTCTAGGTTGGCTCTAGGTGAGCCAATTTTCCCTGGACATGTCTACGGACATTAAAATACGCAAATTTTCACCAGACCTGACGCGTGTGCAAAACTTCACGAGTTTTTGAGCATGTTTAGGCCCTCAAAAGGCCAATTCATTTGCCTTCGCGCTCTCAGTGCTCGGGCCCTAATAATACATAACAGATACCAAAACACTAGAAAACTCGAAATGCTGGGTCAAATGACCTAGAACTGTGACAGGATGAGGGTGATTTCTAAGTCCAATATTAGCTTAGAATATTAGTCTCATCAGAAATACCAGTGTCAAGTGTGCATATATGTATCTGTGTGCATCTGTGTGTATTTGTGTGTGTGTGTGTGTGTACAAGTCAGAGTGTAAAAGAAAGAGAATCTGTTAATCTGCTTAGCTTCATTAAAACAGATAGAGGCAGATTAGCAGGAGGTGCATGTAAATGAGCATAATTCCAGGATAAATTGAAAGATATAAATATGTCATGATGGAGAGACAAATATAATCAAAATTGCAATTAATTAAATTACCCTCACAAAATATTGCATGTTACTTAGTAGAATTACAAGCAATGACAGTGATCTAATAGGTAAATCTGATTGTCAGGATTTGTGTTGTATGTCTTCTCCCTTCTCTATTTTCTACCATCATTTCAGTTCTATCAGTTTCATTTCTGGTCTTCTTCCTGTAATTCTCTGCCATCTCTTTCTTCACATCAGCTTTCAGTGACTTTTCACGTATTTCTTTTCTTACATTTAATCAATCTTTTTTGTTCTTTTGCTTTATGGATGTAAGACCACGAAGCTTGGGATTGTAATGTCATGAGCAAAACCTGCAGTAAAATTGCCAAATTAAGCAACCTCTAAAAGTAGTGTGAATAAAAGCACCTTTTCTTCAGGAAACAGCGGGCTGGAATACTTAACCACAGATTAACTTTTTAAAAAATTGTTACAATATTAGCAGCAAAACATCAGGCAACTGTGCAGTCCAGGAAACATCAATGTTGATGTATTGAAATGAACATTAAACAGAATTACCACGTTCCCTCAAAAAACATTTAATTTGTGAAATTGTAATGAGAGGATCAACCTGTTGGTGGTTTTAATATTGAGGCGTTTCTAATTAAATATCAAAAGCTAAAACACAACATAACTGGATATACAGATATCACATTTGTTCACTGAAGTAAAACCCTAATTTTAATATTCAAATCAATATTTTCAGTTAAAAAAGACATTCAAAAACATTTGGACATGAAAAAACTGTCCTCAAGAGTAAACAGCATCAGACCGCTAGAAAAAACAGCATTATAGTATTTTATATGTACACTGTAAAAAGGAATTTGTTACTGACTGAATTTGAATGAATTGAAGTTATAGCTATATAAAGCTTCAAATTAACTACACTTAAATAAATGAGTTGATATGCACTTTGTGGACTTAACCTCCTGCACAGCATTAATTGAATTAAAAAAAATTAGATAGGAGAACTCAAAACATGTCGGTTGAACTCAGTTTATCAGGCTTTTTCAAATGTGAACCGAACAGGCTCCATATAAAATACTTTTTAAACTTATATTACCAAGCAATAGTTTAACAGTATCTTAGTTAGTGTACAAGCTCTCTTCCACAGCATGTCTTTTATACCGTCTTCCTTCCGGTCGCAGCAGACAGCCGCCCCCTCCCTGAGCCTGGCTCTTCTTGTTAAAAGGGAGTTTTTCCTTCCCACTGTTGCTAAAGTGCTTGCTCATAGGGGGTCATATGATTGTTCTCTCTGTATGTATTAATGTAGGATCTACCTTACAATATAATGACGAGACTGTTGTGATTTAACGCTGTATAAATAAAACTCAATACGTTTTTCCAGAACTTACTAAGACAAGAAACCTAACACTAACACCTATAAATCTACTATAACTCAACAATGAACAAGTCCATCCTAAACATAAAACACCACAAAAATAGCTTAAGATGTATTTCAATCAAGAATTTTGTTGGCTCGAACTATTCCAACAATAGTCATGAAACATGAAAACAAGAGTCACACTACGAGTGCGGCAGCAGAGTCCAAAGGAAGAAGGTCTCTTTTAGTCAGCTGGGGAAAAACAGCCTGGGGCCCCACACTGGGTGTTTTCCAGAGCAGGCACTCAAAGGTGGAGGATTTCAGAGCTACACTCACTGAGTCACTGTAACAGAGGAAAGCAGAGTCAGAGCGAGCTCCAAGCAGCAGACCGGGGAGTGAAGGCAAAAAATGCATTAATCTTACTTTTCTAGGTGGGTCGAGGCTTGGAGGAAAATAAGTTCCGGGTGAGGCTAAACCAGCTCACGTTCACTCACTGTGAAGAGCTGGGCAGGGAGGGAGGCAGGTGAGTAACGCCAAGAACAGAGAGCAAACCAGCAACTGTGAGTTGAGTGGCTGAATGACGGCGAGATCCAAACTTCTGTGAAGCTGCAGAGGGCGAGAAGACAAGATTAGCTATAACCCCCCCCCCACTAAAACAGGAATTACATGACTGTGACTTTCATTAACAAGAGTTAGCTGACATTCCGGCAAGGAATGTTTTACTGTGAGTTCACACCGAACGCGATAGACGCGACCAAAAAGCGCCAGACGCCTCTAGCTGGTCGCGTGCACATTCGCACCTCGAAGTGCGTCCAAAGCGAACTGGTCGCACTTTAAAATATGCAATTTTCATGCGCGTGAAGCGGAAATGTGGTAGGAAGTAGTGCCAGACGCAGTAGTGGTTTTTGATACGGGCGACACGGGCGGTTGCCCAGGGCGGTATCGTGGTGGGGGGCAGCATCACAGGCATCAGCAAAAAAACAAAACAAAAACATGTGCTCGTACTCATGCTGCTCCGACGTTAGCCAGCACATATTGGGAATGGCATAGGCACCGATTGGCGATAAAATATGCAGATCACTCAATTATAAATATCAAGGATTAACAGAGGTGATTATGAATAAATATCAAGAAAATTGACAAGAATACTCCAGAGTAGGAAAGAGCGTGTGTAAAAATGGTGTAACTATTGCAGTGTTTACTGTGTATTAGATGGAGGAGTTGTACAGGGAGATGGCCACGGGTAGGAATGATTCAGCGGAGAAGGAGGAGAAAAATAAGAACATTGTTTCTGCCCTGGAGAGCCCGCTGACTCATTAGAAAACTACTGATGGCTAGAATGAATGGCTTTGGCTGGACCTGCCCCTTCGAACTAGGTCAGAGCATCACGCCACCAGGCTCCTGATCAGTTGTCACGGCGCGACTTGACACTGGAGTTCAGATTTTTCCAACTGGAGCAGTAGATGCGATAAGCGCGAATGCACAAAATGCACCACACAAACTGCAGCATGTATTTTACTTCACGCTTCAAACGTGTCAGTCGCGCTACTTGGTTGCGCGAATCAGACAGAAAAGCGTTTTCGCGACGCAAATCTGCTTCTGAAGTTTCGCACGACCCCCAGTCGCGCTTCATCGCACTCCTCCATTGACTTTACATGTAAACCTGAAGCTCTGGTCGCGTCTATCGTGTTCGGTGTGAACGCAGCCTGAGAATGCTGGTCTTAAGAGCCAGCTGATTGCACACAGGTGCAGCAAACTAGAGGAGGTGTGGTGACTCTGCCCAGTGATGGATTCACTGGCACGCTGGAAAACCCAGCACTCACCCGGACCATGACAGTGTTTGACATTACAGAAGTCTTCGAAATCCTCGACTTCATACTGAAAACCAAATGACTGGTGAAATTGATTTTTCAACTCCAGTTTCAGAGCATCAACCGAATCCAGAACTGAGTTGTAAATTTTTTTTACAATAATAAAAAAGATATTAGCTTTCCAGATTTTAACATACTCAGACATGGAGACACTATTAGAAAGCACACTGAATGACATTGCAAAAAATAAGCAAAACTAATGGGTCTTTATTTCAGGAAAAACAATGTGAATGACTAGAAAAAAATAATAATAATAATAATGGATTGGATTTATATAGCGCTTTTCAAGGCACCCAAAGCGCTTTACAATGCCATTATTCATTCACGCTCACATTCATACACTGGTGGAGGCAAGCTACGGTTGTAGCCACAGCTGCCCTGGGGCAGACTGACAGAGGCGAGGCTGCCATATCGCGCCATCGGCCCCTCTGGCCAACACCAGTAGGCGGTAGGGTAAAGTGTCTTGCCCAAGGACACAACGACCAGGACAGAAAGGCCGGGGATCGAACCGGCGACCTTCCGGTTACAGGTGCGGAAAATGAATATACATATACATGAATATATCTATCTATCTCTCTCTCTCTCTCTCTCTCTCTCGCTATATATATATATATATATATATATATATATATATATATATATATATATATATATATATATATATATATATATATATATATATTATTTATTTATTTTTAATGTTTTTTAATCCTTTAAGCTCAGATCCTCTACCAAAGGCCTGGGAGCTTGAGAATCCTGTGCACTTTTTGCTGTTCCTAGAACTTGCAAACTTGCTGAGACCTGTCGCCTAACTTGGGGGTCACCGAGTGGTCCGATTACCACTGGGACCACTGTTACCTCCACCCTGCACATCTTCTCGAGCTCTCCTCCGAGCACTTGGTACTTCTCCTTCTTCTAGTGTTCCTTCTTCCTGATGTTGCTGTTATTTGATATAACTACATCTATCACTATGGCTATTTTCCTCTGCTTGTCTACCACCACTATGTCCAGTTGGTTGGCCATCACCAGTTTGTCCATCTGTATCTGGAAGTCCCACAGGATCTTAGCTCGATCATTCTCAACCACCCTAGCGGGCATCTCCCATTTTGACCTCGGGACGTTCCTGTATACTATGCCGGCTACTTGGTTATGACGTTGACACTCACTAATCACTGGCCTCCTCTTCGCTTAACGTACAGTCTCAGGGTGCTGGATTTGGGGTGGAACCCTCCATGCATAGTCAGAAGCTTCCTTGTCTTTATGTCAGTGGCTTCTATCTCCTCCTTTAGCCAGTTTAATATTCCAGCAGGGTACCTGATCACCGGCGTAGATGTTGATTGTCTGGATCTTATTCATCCCATTCAACTGACTCTTCAGGACTTGCCTTACCCTCTGCATATATTTGGTGGTTGCGGCTTTACTAGGGGCCTTGTCGTGGTTCCCATTTGCCTGTGGTACCCAGGTACTTGTACCTGTCCTCAATGTCTGCAATATTACCTTCTGGTAGTACAATCCCCTCAGTTCCGACTACCTTCACTCTCTTTGTTAGCATCCGACTACACTACACTGCTCCATTCCATAGTTGGTATCCGTAGCCAGTCCTATCAGTGATCTCACTGAGGTGGTTCTGTACACCGTAACCCCCTATTAATCAAATAAAATATGTGCTGTTGTTAGCTAAGTCAACTCAAAGCTAGCTCACTAATACGTGAACATGTATTTCCAATAACCACAAGGACGTAAACATGGAATATGACTATAACAGAGACAGGATGTTTAGTGATTTGAAATAAGCTAACTAGAAATACTTACTTGATAACAATGTTCAGTAAATTGAATGGATTATTATGACTTTTAAAGTATTTTTTTAAGTTGTACTAGTTGTAACAAATCTTAGTTGTAATGGGCAACAAGTTCAACCAGCATAATTATACTAATCCATCTGATGCTAGTCCGTCTGAAAACCCCCAATCCCTTATAGTTGTATTCTGCTTTCTTCATTTTACACTATTCTTTCAGCCTTGTAGGCAAACAAAAATCCCCACATCATTTGTTTGACTCAGATCCGCTCCCTCTCCTTCTGCTTTCTGCACTGATTGTGATGCTTTTGGTAAATGACCCCCCACAGGGTGCCAACAGGTTTTTTGAAAGAGCGAGTGTTTCCCTAAAAGCTAATCATGTTAGACATCAAAGAGCAAGACTGCTGTCTTGATCAAGAAACATCTGAAGACACTGCTTGGTGCACTGTGCTCCTGAGGATTAGGCCTACCATGTGTTGCGTTTCTCTTATAAGAATAAGCTGAGATAAAGTGAGTGCAAAGAAGGAAGGGCTTATGTCAAAGTTTATTTAATAATGATTTAAATCCAATTTGATGGACCCACCATGTTGTTCGGTCTTTAAATCACTACAGCCATAGCAATTGCTGTAAAAATCCTTGATAGATGTTTACTTTATTAAAATTACGAGTAATGTAGACCACGTACATTGTTAATATTTGGTACTTATCTCTGTCATTTATGAATAAAAGTGACACAATGTAAAGAAGGTACTTTTTTCTCACTTCTTGTATACAACATGAGCTGCACTAAATAGATACAGAATCCAATCTATGCAACACATAAAAGTAATAACAATAATAACACATAATGCAGTAAATAAATGTTTTTAGTCAGAGAGAGAGTGGGTGAAAGTTATCAAGACCTACCCCCACAAGTAAAATTGAACAAAAAATACCAAAAAAAAGTTTTAAGCAATTTTATGCATGCATATACAGTGTACAATAGTAATATCCAGATCAGTCAAATCATCCTGATATTTTTTTTCTGCAGTAGTGTGAACTTATTGACTCACAAAAAAGTTTTTGTTTCCTCTGTAAAGTTATTTCAGTGTCACTGAAATACAGTTCAATTTTATTAATATGGCCCCAAATCACAATCAGGTACAAAATGCAGAAAAAAAAACATATGCCCCCCCCCTATGAGCAAGTGCTTTGGTGACAGTAGTAAATAAAAACTCCCTTTTAACAGGAAGAAACCTCCAGCAGAACCAGGCTCAGGGAGGGCTGGCCATCTGCCGTGACCGGTTGGTGGTAAGGGGAGAAAGACCAGGGAAAAGACATGCTGTGGAAGAGAACCAGAGATCAGTTACAAGTATGATTCAATACAGACAGGTCTAATAACACATAGTGTGTTTGAAAGGTGAATGAAGAAGAAATACTCAATGCAAATTAAAATCTTCTTCGCACAAAAATGATACTTTCAGCTTAAAAACTACTCAGCAAATAAGATTTTTTTACCTTAAGAAATGAGCTGTCATTAATTAAATAAGTGTTTTTAAAGATTTGGGGTTACCCAGTAGGAATGCTTATTAAACAGTAGGAGAAGAGGCTTTGGGAAGAAGATAGTTAGCAGCTAAATTAATTGCTTTGTTTCCTTTTGTGAATTTATTTGAAACTTTAATTGTTGAGTAGCCAGGCTGGCTAATCACACCACTTATATTTGAAACATGGGAGGGTATCTATACAGAGGTTTCCAAGGTAACAGTATTATTATTATTAGGACAGTCAACATATTGAAAGTCAACATAGTGCAGCAAATGAAAGTGTTAAAATTTAATGTGTTAGACCAATTCATATACTTAGAAATACAAATTCTCAGTGCTAATTGTAGACATGATGAAATAAACTGTTTCACTAATTGGTTAAATAAGGGGTGCCCCAGGGATCTGTCCTGGGGCCCCTTCATTTCATTATCTACCTTCTTCCGCTTGGACACATTTTTCGTAAATACAATATTCAGTTTCACTGTTATGCCAATGACACCCAGCTTTATTTGTCCACTAAACCTGATTCTGCTCTCCCCCTGTCCTCACTCACCCTCTGTTTAGCCGAACTAAATTCATGGTTCTCTTCCAATTTTCTCAAACTCAATAGTAACAAATCTGAGCTTCTCCTGGTCGGCACTAAACAAACACTATCCAGAACTAACAGTTTTTCTATTACAATCAATAACTCGCCGGTCTCCGTTTCCCCATGTGTGAAAAGTCTGGGTGTCATCCTTGATAGTACTCTATCTTTTAACATCACTCGGTCTGCATATTTCCAACTCCGTAACATTAATCGTCTCCATCCTTTTCTCTCCCCACATGCCACTGCCATTCTTGTTCATAGCCTGGTCACTTCGATTACTGCAACTCTCTTCTTTTTGGTCTTAGTCAAAAATCTATCCATAAGCTTCAACATGTCCAGAACTCTGCTGCTCGTATTATCACTAGGACCCCTTCTATGCACCACATCACCCCTGCTCTGCAGCAGCTTCATTGGCTTCCGGTTAAATACTGCATCAATTTCAAGATACTTTTGTATACATTCATGGCTATCCATCATCTCTCGCCTTCATACCTCTCTGACCTGGTTCAGATCACCATTCCTTCTCGGTGTCTCAGATCCTCCTCCTCTCTTTCTCTTTCCGTCCCTTCCCCTCGGCTAGCCACCGTGGGGCGCAGGGCTTTCTGCTGCTCTGCCCCCGTCTTTGGAACTCCCTTCCTCGTTAGATAAGAAACATCACTTCCCTAGCTCTTTTTAAGTCCAGACTCAAAACTCACCTGTTCACATTAGCCTATTCCACATAAACTTTTCCATCCTGCTACTTTAATTTATTTTATTTATTTCTTCAACGTTTTATCCTTATTATTTTGTAAATTGTTCAATTTGTTGTTGTTATTGCTTGTGTACAGTGTCCTTGAGTGTTTTGAAAGGCGCTTTCTTAAATAAGATGTACTAATATTATTATTATTGTTCATGGCTACAGACGTGAGGCCCTATAGGTCTGTAGTCACTGAGGCTGTCTATTCCAGTCTTTATGGGGATGGGAATGATAGTGGAGGCCTTCAGACAGGTGGGAACAGTGGCATGGGTCAGGAAGAGGTTGAAGAGTTTGATGTGGATCCCTGCGAGCTGGTTGGGCCCCAGGGGCGGCAGCCCTCCTGGGGTGCACTGCTCTCAGTCTCCTCTTGATCTAATGTTTCTGGAGGGGGTGGAGGTGGTGGGTGAGGGAGAGGTGACAGGCAGGAGGTGCGGGGGAGGGGTGGCCTCAAACCAAGCAAAGAACCTGCTGAGCTCCTCTGCAACTTTGAGGCTGCTGTCAGGGGTTAGGGGGCTTTGGCCACGTCATCTGCAAAAAGCAAAGATGAGATTCAATAAGTCACACTCAGAAATTCTGTCCAATTCTGAACATAAATATTGACAAAAGGCTTTATTGCCAGCAATGTGGACCAACCTCTTGCACTGGTTATATAAGGACCGAATGGCTCATAGTAATGGGCCAGACACCCCATACTCCTGACGCATCTCCTACAGAATACTCATGGGCACCATGACCGGTTTGCACAGTCCAGTCCAGTAACAGAACACTGCTTGGGCTTAGATGAGGCAGGCCGTTTCTCCCAATTACATCATTCCAGGTCTCACCGTCATTTCCCTCATGAGCATTGGAGTCTCCCAGTAGGACGACAAACTCTCCAGGTGGAGTACCCTCAAGGACCCAACTCAGGGACTCCACGAAGGCCAGGTACACTGAACTGTCAGTTGGACAAGCATAGACAAGAGGCAGAACACATTTGCTAACCCAAAGGGGAAGGGAACAAATGCTCTTGTTGACTGGGAAAAACTATAAATTAAAGACTGCAAGCTGAAGGGATATCAAGATATGCACCCTAGCCCACAGCCTCTCAATAAGGGCAACTCCAGACTGAGACAGAGTGCAGCCCCTGAGCCTGTTTATATCTACCTTGTACCTCTCAACCTCATTTACTCAGGCTCCTTCCCTACCAGAGAGGTAAGGCTCCATGTCCCAGTTGCCAGCTTCAGCAGCCGGGATCTCTACCCTTGGCCGCCGCCTGGCACACACTGCACCCGACCCCTACTGCACCTCCTGTGGGTGGTGGGCTGACTAGAGAGAGTACAAACCCACAGAGTTAAAATAGTTGAGTGATGAGGAAACATTGAGTTATGCTACAATAGTGCATTATGGGAAGTCCCCCAGCAACCTAAGCCTAAGGGGTGGCTCAAGATAACCTGATGCCAAGTTGGGAAGTAATGAATACTTTGTTACTGTACTCAGGTAGAAATGTTCAGGTATCTCTACTTTACTTGCATATTTATTTTTCTTTTACTTTTTACTTTTAGTCCCTACATTTTAACACAAACATCTATAATTTCTACGCCTTACATTTTCAAAACAGGCTCGTTACTTAAGGTTTAAAAGTATCATTTATAGCGTCTATAATTGGGGGTTAAAGTGGGGCAAAACAAATGCAAATGTCTGTAGGTTGTGTCTGGGTACTTACCATAAAGATACTGTGACAGATGAGGAGAAAGGGAGTAACGTTTTCAAGTGGCAGGCAATTTCAAATGCATGTCATGGTTTTGGAGCTAATTTTGTATTTGATTCATTCTTTATCTTGAAATGATTTATTTCTATACAATTTAGTATTGAGTTTAGTTCTATTAGTTTATTTATATTGTTCTGGTTTATGGTCTCTCTTAGCCATCTCTAGACCCAGCTGTCTTAGCTAATTATAGGCCAATCTCCAACCTTCCTTTCATATCAAACATCCTTGAAAGATGTCAGGGTTTCTGGGTCGTTGACCCAGTATTTTTAGTTCATGTTCACTGTTTATCTCCTGCCTGTTCTCACTTCCTGTTTTTCCCATGTCAGCTTGTGTCATTAGTCAGATTATGTTCAGCCCTGTACTCACCAGTTTCCAATCATTGTCATCATTCAACCTGTGTATTTAAGCTCCTCGGTTTCACCAGTTCTTTGTCATGTCATTGATGTTCTCATGCTGTTATGTTGTCATTCCCGTTAGTGTTCTCCCAGTTCAGTCAGCCATTCAGTTATCCAGCCAGTCAGTGTCCGTTCACCCTCTGTTCATCCACTCCTTATAATAAACCTTCACCAGTCTTCACCTACCTGCGAGTCCTGCGTTTGGGTTCCTTATTCCTCGCCTCCACACAAAACCTGACAAAAGAGTAGTTGTCAAACAGCTAACAGATCATCTGGAGAGGAATGGCTTATTTGAAGAGTTTCAGTCAGGTTTCAGAGCTCATCACAGCACAGAAACAGCTTTAGTGAAGGTTACAAATGATCTTCTTATGGCCTCTGACCGTGGACTCATCTCTGTGCTTGTCCTGCTAGACCTCAGTGCAGCGTTCGATACTGTTGACCATAATATCCTATTAGCGCGATTAGAACATGGTGTAGGTATTACAGGTACTGCACTGCAGAGGTTTGTGTCATATGGGACGACCGTGGCTCAGGGGGTTGGAAAGGGCACCTGTAACCGGAAGGTCGCCGGTTCGATCCCCGGCCTCTCTGTCCTGGTCGTTGTGTCCTTGGGCAAGACACTTGGCCAGAGGGGCCGATGGCGCGATATGGCAGCCTCGCTTCTGTCAGTCTGCCCCAGGGCAGTTGTGGCTACAACCGTAGCTGCCTCCACCAGTGTATGAATGTGAGCGTGAATGAATAATGTCATTGTAAAGCGCTTTGGGTGCCTTGAAAAGCGCTATATAAATCCAATGCATTATTATTATTATCTATCTAATAGACTCCAATTTGTTCATGTAAATGGAGAGTCCTCTTCACACACTGAGGTTAATTATGGAGTTCCACAGGGTTCAGTGCTAGGACTAATTCTGTTTACATTATACATGCTTCCCATAGACAGTATCATCAGAAGGCATAGCATACATAAAATGCAGCCAAAATAGTAAATGGCCTGTATTTGTATAGCGCTTTATTTAGTTAACACCAGACTTCATATGAAGCTAGATAACACACACCACTTTGTTACGCCCCAGTCTAGGGGTTCAGGAACTGCAGGAACTTAAACTGCAGAAATGTCTTAAAGACCTGTATGACCTCTAATTTTCGGGTTCTAAATTCTCATAAAACTGAGGTTATTGTACTGGGCCTACAAATCTTAGAAATATGGTATGTAACCAGATTCTTACTCTGGATGGCATTACCTTTGCCTCCAGTAACACTGTGAGAAACCTTGGAGTCATTTTTGACCATGTTAACCAAATATGTAGGACTGCTGTCTTCTATTTGCACAATATACTTAAAAATTAAAAATATCCCCAGAGTGACGCTGAAAAACTAGTTCATGGATTTATTACTTCCAGGCTGGACTACTGTAATTCATTATTATCAGAATGTCCTAAAAACTCCCCGAAAAGCCTTCAGATAATCCAAAATGCTGCAGCAAGAGTCCTGACAGGGACTAGAAAGAGAGAGCAGATTTCTCCTATATTGCCTTCCTGCCTGCTTGCCCGCCCTCTGGGCTGCCACTTTGTTGAACTGCCCCTGGACACTTCCACGGACTTCTCCTTCTAAGAGCCCTCTACCTGCAAGTAAGGCGAACAAAACTCACCAGCAAAATTCTTTCTGGTAGCTGCTCCTTACCTCATTATGATGACTGATTCTCCACCTTCTTGCAGACCCTCCCTTGTTCTTCCGTTCCTTGTTGCTACTCTCCTCCTCCATGAATCCAGTCCCTAGGACCCCCTCTCCACTACCTGTTGCCATCTTGTCCCCTTAGTTATCTCTTCCCCTTCCCTTCCCTATCCCTTCCCTTGTGATTATTTCGGTTAAATAAAGTCTTTGTAAATAGTTTCGCAGCGTGTCTGCATTTGAATCCACTCCTGGGTTTATGACATAATCAGGCCCATCTTATCTTAATGACCTGATAGTACCATATCACCCCATATCACTTTAGGGTTTTCTCTGTGTGTACTATTGTGGAGTCTACCTTACAATATAGAGCACCTTGAGACAACCGTTGTTGTGATTTGATGCTGTATAAATAAAATTGAATTGAATAGATCAAGGATAGCTAAACAAACCTAGAAATTCCACAGCCACTGGGAAAGCTGCCACCTCCTCAGGACTTGCATTAACGTAATGTGGGGTAATGCAAGGAGGAGGAGGAGGAGGAGTCAGCTAAATGGGAAGAAGGAACACGAGAAAGTGGAGAAATATCAAGGGCTGAGAGATAAGCTCAAGAAGTGGAGGGTGAAGGCAACAGTTGTCCCCATTATTATCTGAGCACTTGGGCAGTGACCCCCAAACTGGGCAAGTGGCTAAAGCAGATCTAAGGAAAGAAGTCCAAGATAACTGTCTAGAAGAGTGCAGTCCCAAGAACAGAAAAGACACTGCACAATACGCTCCACGTCCCGTACCTCTGGTAGAGGACCCAAGCTTGAAGGATATAGAGTGGCTTGCAAAAGTATTCGGCCCCCTTGAACTTTTCCACATTTTGTCACATTACAGCCACAAACATGAATCAATTTTATTGGAATTCCACGTGAAAGACCAATACAAAGTGGTGTACACGTGAGAAGTGGAAGGAAAATCACACATGATTCCAAACATTTTTTACAAATGAATAGCTGAAAAGTGGGGTGTGTGTAATTATTCAGCCCCTTGAGTCAATACTTTGTAGAACCACCTTTTGCTTCAATTACAGCTGCCAGTCTTTTAGGGTATGGCTCAGGTGGTAGAGCAGATCAGCCACTGATCGGAAGGTTGGTGGTTCGATCCTTGGCTTCCCCAGTCTGCATGTCAAGTGTCCTTGGGCAAGATACTAACCCCAAATTGCCCTCCGATGCATTCATCGGAGTGTGAATGTGTGTGAATGTAGTTATAGTTTGCACTTGCATTTAGAAGTGCTTGCATGAGTGGGTGTGAATGGGTGAATGAGGCATGTTGTATGCAGCGCTTTGAGTACTCCAGGAGAGTAGAAAAGCGCTATATAAGAATCAGTCAGTCCATTTACTCAGGACTATTGGTCAAGGAGGAAATACTGTTTCTCACCAGCCTCTACAGTGCAATAAGCAATACAGTTTAAAAAGAATAAATACAGTTTAAAAGAATAAGTTTAAAAAGAGCAGTAAAAAAGGCAGTAATGAATTGCAACAATAGTTATGGATAAATAAATAGCATAAAACCTAAGTCCTAAAACAAACTCGTCACATTCGTTCGGGTAGATAGCAGCAGTCCTTTCACAGAAGGGGATGGTTAAATTAGGTAGTGTGTGTGTATCTGGGGAGTGTATTGTATGTGTGTGTGTGCGTGTGTGTGTAGATAGGGGCAATACAGACCGCTTGTTGATCTTAGAATGGCTGTGTGGGTGGGGAGGGGGCACAGTCCATTTATCAGTCTTACGACTTGTGCAAAGAACCCTTCCAGCATCCTGGTGGTTCTGCAGCTGATGCTCCTGTACCTCTTGCCAGACGGCAGGAGGGAGAACAGGCCATGAGAGGGGTGGTGGGGGTCTCTGATGATGGAGCTAGCTCTGCGTATGCAGCACTGTTTGTAGATCTCCTCCAGTGATGAGAGAGGGGCACCAACAATCCTCCTGGCAGTCTTAACAATCCTATTAAGTTGACGCTTCTCGTAGGACTTGCAGCTGCTGAACCAAGCTGCAAAACCTTGTGTCAGGATGTTTCAATGGTGCCTAGGTAGAAAGTTGTGAGGTGAAGTGTGGAGAGTCCTGCTTTTCTGAGTCTCTTGAGGGAGTGGAGACACTTTTGTGCTTTTTTGATAACTGCTTTGGTGTTAATGGAGAAGGACAGGTCATCAGCAAGGTGTACACCCAGGAACTTAACATTGCTGACCCTCTCCACAGCAGCACCATCTATGGTGAGGTCAGTGTGGTGATCTCTGCCAGCCTTCCTGAAATCTATCACCATATCTGTAAAAAAATGTCCACCAGTTTTCAGCTAGATATGTTTGAGCTGGGTTGGTCTAACCCGGCACTATGTGTGTTGTGTTTTGGAGGTTGGTGTATCATCAGAGACTTCATAAATGACTTTTCTGAATTCTTAGGTGGAATGATGGCGAGAAATAACAGGTTTTTAATCTTCTAACCCTGGTAAAAGATTTTCTGCATGACCATGCATTGTGCTGGACTGTATTGAGTGGTGTGGTAGACCCCTGTTCTATGGCTCTTGTGGATCTTAGTGCCTCTGTGTTGTCTTCGAGTCCAGCGATGTCCACTGGTAGAATTTCTTAATATCCGCCACTTCTTCTATCTTCCGGTGGTAGACAAAAGAAGGTGAAGGTGGCCACAACACGGTCAGTTGTGGCCACCTTCCTGATGTACTCATGAATGTTTGCTGTCTCACCTTTACAGTGACTCCTCGGCCTACTTCTTTTTGTTTAGCATACAGCCTCAGGGTGCTTCTTTGTCTAGATGGCAGTGGCTTCTATCTCCTCCTTTGGACAGCTGATTTTCCTAGCAGGGTATCTGATCACCGGTGTAGATGTTGATTACCTCAATCTTGTTCTTCCCATTCAACCACTATACTGCCTGCGAGGAGCTTTGATGTCGTACCGAGGCAGGTTAATTGGCCAGTATTTGGATGGGACCGGTTCCTTTTGGGGGTCCTTGAGGATCAGGACTGTCCGGCCTTTGGTCGCCATTCTGGATGTGTCTTATATACTAGCAGTTGGTTCATTTGTGTTCATAAGGAGTGCAGTCAGCTTTTCCAGCCAGTAGGCATGAATTGTGTCAGGGCCTGGTGCTGTCCAACTTTTCATACTGGAGACTCTTTCTTGGATGTCTGCCACTGTGATGTTTACTGGACCTTTTCAGGGAGGTTGGTGTGGTCTGCTCTTAGATCCACTAGCCACTGAGCATTGGGGCGATCGTGGCTCAAGAGTTGGCAGTTTGTCTTGTAATCGGAAGCCCCGGCTCGGATAGTCTCGGTCATTGTGTCCTTGGGCAAGACACTTCACCCGTTGCCTACTGGTGGTGGTCAGAGTGCCCGGTGGCACCAGTGTCCAGCAGCCTCGCCTCTGTCGCCTCTGTCAGTGTGCCCCAGAGCAGCTGTGGCTACAACATAGCTTGCCATCACCGTGTGTGAATGGGTGAATGACTGAATGTAGTGTAAAGTGCTTTGGGGTCCTTAGGGACTAAGCAAAGCGCTATACAAATACAGGCCATTTACTGAGCATTGTTGTTATGGGTTGTATCCTTCTCCCAAATGGTCTTCCAGTATTGTTCCATCTCTAGCCTTGGTGGAGCTGTTCTCATATCATTCCTCTGCCACTGAGAGTACACCTTGGATGGTCCAGTGGACTACAACTTCAATAGTTGGCTAACTTCCCTGCTGCCTTGATCTTAGCCTCTAGTCTCCTTCTCCATGGAGGGTACTGCTCCTTGTGGCTGTTCGTTTTATAGCCAAGCATCTCACTGATCACTGCTGGAGTGGTACAGATCAGCTGATTAGTTTTGGTGATGGTCGCAGAAGGGATTGTCTGTAATGCTGCATTCACATCTTCTAGTAGACCTCCAGAGGGTATTTCACATACTCTTGGTCACGGAGGGCCCAGGTTTCCTGCTTCACCATGATCATCCATCTCTTAGGTCAGGGGTAGCCAACTCCAGGCCTCGAGGGTCAGTGTCCTGCAGGTTTTAGATATCACCCTGGGTCAACACACCTGAATCAAATGATTGGTTCATTACCAGGCCTCTGGAGAACTTCAAGACATATTGAGGAGGTAATTTAGCTATTTAAATCAGCTGTGTTGGATCAAGGACGCATCTAAAACCTGCAGGACACCGGCCCTCGAAGCCTGGAGTTGCCCACCCCTGTGTTAGGTCATCTGGTCTTGCACACCTTGTGCTCTACTTGGGGCTTGGTAATCTTGAGTGAGGGTGATGTAGTGATGGGTAGATGAGGCCTCGTGAAGCGTGTCAGCACATTCCCCAAACTGCATCGACACTGTGTCGACACAGTGTTGCTGTTTTGCTCCATACTGACACCTGCTGGACCTTAAATATCATTGCAGGCAACTTACTTGAGACTCACAACAGACACTGATTCAATGACCTAGTTATACTTGTACACTGTAAGGTATTGTACTTTCCATGGAATCATTTTATATCTTTTACATTTCAAATATTGTAGACATTATAAAATATATTGTGAATGACACTAAGTGAAAATTAAAATGAAAGTATTGTGAATGTAATATTACCCATTTGACTCAGAGTTTATTATAAAATTCTATTCAGAAAAATAAGTTTATCCAATGTTTTTGCATTCAGTCTATTGGGGGGGGGGTTTCCACACCATTTCCCCAGCTTTGGAAAACTCACAGGCACAGATGAAGCTGGGGTACACAAAAACTGTAAAGCCAGGTGGAAAAAGTTCTGATAAGATGTCTTCCTATTCCCCCAGTACGTTAAAGGATCCTCTGATCTTGGAATGTTTCTCTCCACAATACTAAGGGGTTGGCAGTCCTAAAATTCAGGACTGCCTGGCCCAGAACAGTCTTCCTTGATGCTTGATTTCAAAATAATAAAACACATCCATCCATCCATCCATTCGCTTCCGCTTATCCTTTTCAGGGTCGCGGGGGGTGCTGGAGCCTATCCCAGCTGTCATAGGGCGAGAGGCGGGGTACACCCTGGACAGGTCGCCAGTCTGTCGCAGGGCTAACACACAGCGGTACTTTTTTGCGGTACTTTTTAAACACAGCTTGGCGCGTTGGCAATGAGCGATACAGCAGCTGTATCGATCACGTGACTTTTTCTTAAAGCGACGCACGCACCGATACAGGCTTCGCTAGGTGAGCTTGATACATGCGTCGGTGCGTCAGTGTTGCTGGACCCATCACTAGGGTGATGATCTCTCTCCCCTAACCTGACATCGTGGCTCCCACTTCCCATAGCATTTGTGTTGTACTTCATCAGTCTCCAGCTGTGATCTTTTGAATGTTGGAACACTGAGCTACTAGTTGTTTCACTGTCAGTCTGGATGTTGGGTAATGAAGATTTCATATGTTCCACATTCTCTTTATATTTTTATTTATATAGTGCCAAATCACAGCAACAGTTGCCTCAAGGTGTTTTATATTGTAAGGTAAAGACCCTACAATAATACAAAAGATTATTCTTTTGCTGTCATTTCCAGGCAGCGATTAAAAGCTGTACTCTCTCACAAAACAAAGCCAGCACTAGACCTCTGTTCAGTGACTATCTAAAAGAAATGATACACTTTGTTAAGGTTCAAAAATATTGAGAGAGGGATCTAAAAATAACACAGATCCAGCCGGGTGGTGCAATTAGATGGCATTTTAATGAACACATGTGTGAGTTCAACAACCCAATCAGTATTGAACTGTCTTACAAAAAGTCAAAATAAAGATTATCAAAATAGCAGCAAATAATAGCAGTAAAATATTTCTCCTCTCGATAACTTGCTTTACCTCTATTACTACCTCATCATTTAAAATTGCTTCACAGCATTTAAATGAAAATTAAAGTAATGACTGTAGCATCTTAATAGAATTGGAACTTGCACATGAACACCCCAGAGGTAAAAAAAGATTCCCCATGAATAGCTCTTCAGACAACCTAACACACAGACGAAAGCACGTACACACACACACGCACACACACACACACACAGCATAAAACATTCTCTCAGGTGACACTACTCTGAATCCCATTAAAATGTCTGTGGTTATTATTGACCTCAGTGCTGCGTTCGATACTGTTGACCATAATATCCTATTAGAGCGATTAGAACATGCTGTAGGTATTACAGGTACTGCACTGCAGTGGTTTGTATCATATCTATCTAATAGACTCCAATTTGTGCATGTAAATGGAGAGTCCTCTTCACACACTAAGGTCAATTATGGTATTCCACAGGGTTCAGTGCTAGGACCAATTCTATTTACATAGTGGTGGCTGTGGCTGTGGCTCAGGTGGTAGAGCAGATCAGCTACTGATCGGAAGGTCGGTGGTTCGATTCTTGGCTTCCCCGGTCTGTATGTCAAGTATCCTTGGGCAAGATACTAACCCCAAGTTGCCCTCCGATGCGTTCATCGGAGTGTGAATGCAGGTTAGTTTGCACTGTGTTTAGAAGTGCTTGTATGAGTGGGTGTGAATGGGTGAATGAGGCATGTTGTATAGAGCGCTTTGAGTACTCCAGGAGAGTAGAAAAGCGCTATATAAGAATTTATGCTATGTCATCATTAGAAGACATAGCATAAATTTTCACTGCTATGCAGATGACACGCAGCTCTATCTATCCATGAAGCCACGTAACACACACCAATTAGTTAAACTGCAGGAATGTCTTAAAGACATAAAGACCTGGATGGCCGCTAACTTTCTGCTTCTTAATTCAGATAAAACTGAGGTTATTGTACTCGGCCCTGAAAATCTTAGAAATATGGTATCTAAGAAGATTCTTACTCTGGATGGCATTACCTTGGCCTTCAGTAATGCTGTGAGGAACCTTGGAGTCATTTTTGACCAGGACATGTCCTTCAATGCACATATTAAACAAATATGTAAGACTGCTTTCTTCCATTTGCGCAACATCTCTAAAATTAGAAATATCCTGTCTCAGAGTGATGCTGAAAAACTAGTTCATGCATTTATTACTTCCAGGCTGGACTACTGTAATTCACTATTATCAGGATGTCCTAAAAACTCGCTGAAAAGCCTTCAGCTAATCCAAAATGCTGCAGCAAGAGTCCTGACAGGGACTAGAAAGAGAGAGCATATTTCTCCTGTTTTGGCTTCCCTTCATTGGCTTCCTGTTAAATCCAGAATTGAATTCAAAATCCTGCTCCTCACATACAAGGTCTTAAATAATCAGGCCCCATCTTATCTTAATGACCTTGTAGTACCATATCATCCTATTAGAGCACTTCGCTCTCGCTCTGCAGGCCTACTTGTTGTTCCTAGAGTATTTAAAAGTAGAATGGGAGGCAGAGCCTTCAGTTTTCAGGCCCCTCTTCTGTGGAACCAGCTTCCAGTTTGGATTCGGGAGACAGACACTATCTCTACTTTCAAGATTAGGCTTCAAACTTTCCTTTTTGCTAAAGCATATAGTTAGGGCTGGACCAGGTGACCCTGAATCCTCCCTTAGTTATGCTGCAATAGACGTAGGCTGCCGGGGATTCCCATGATGCATTGAGTTTTTCCTTTCCATTCACCTTTCTCACTCACTATGTGTTAATAGACCTCTCTGCATCGAATCATATCTGTTATTAATCTCTGTCTCTCTTCCACAGCATGTCTTTATCCTGTCTTCCTTCTTTCACCCCAACCGGTCGCAGCAGATGGCCGCCCCTCCCTGAGCCTGGTTCTGCCGGAGGTTTCTTCCTGTTAAAAGGGAGTTTTTCCTTCCCACTGTCGCCAAAGTGCTTGCTCATAGGGAGTCATATGATTGTTGTTTTTTTCTCTGTATTTATTATTGTGCTATCTACTGTACAATATAAAGCGCCTTGAGGCGACTTTTGTTGTGATTTGGCGCTATATAAATAAAATTGAATTGAATTGAATTATTGTCATTTGATTGGACTGTATTTTGACACTTGCATAACATTACAAACCTAACAGCACATTGTGTCTGCAACCCTCAGAGATAATGCTGAATGAAATGAGTATCTCCTGACAGTCCTTGACACACCTTTTTTTCTTTGCATATTGCCTGTATCTATCAAGGGTGTTAATACGCACATTTCATTAATACTGAGAGGACTTCTTTTTTTTTCTAACAGAAGATGTATAATCTGTCAGGATGTCGTCACAAATTACTCTTATTTTTTTTCCTATCCAGATTTGGTTGCCTGCTAAAATTCAAATTCATTCATAGAATAGAATAACCCTTTATTGTTGTTGTACATCTAAAACAAAATTGTTTGTGCTCCACACCAACTGTGCAGGAATAAAATATAAATACTAAGACAGCGGGAATAAAGAGCAAACGTAAGAAATATATCCAAACAGGAGGAATACATACAATACAAGAGAAAGGCACACAATAGAAAACTTGGTGGCCTTAGAGATAAGGGTTACTTCTCAGACCAAGTCCATGTCACAGATTGGAGGGTCAGTGGGCAGAGGTGGGGTGTGTGTGGGGGTCAAGCAGATGTTGGGCAGGGTGCAAAGGGGTCACCCATGATGTGTTGGGTTTTTTCATGAGAGAAGACAAATATGCTCAAATGATAACTTTTCACAATTTATTATCAAATGGTTAGAATTTCAGATTTGTTGTACATGGGCCATGGACCTCCATCTCTCTGGCTCAGAGAAAAAGGCAGTAAATACTCAGGGAATAAAAACTCTTACTGCACGTGGTGAAAACAGAATGGTAACATGATTGGTCAAAAGTTGGAGGAAAGCCTTTAAACCCCATGTCTGGCTCACGTTTCATCTCCTGCACCTTTCAGACATCTCCCTATAAGGAGATGATGCTTTTGCATTAAATAAATCACTAAATAAGTCATGTAAGTGCTAGGAAGAAACTCTAAGTTATGTTTTCTACATAAGCTAATAGCAAGTAAACGTGGTGACACGCAGGCAGTCCTTTATCAGAAAGTTCTTGCATCCGTGGAAGTAATTATATTTCTCATTGCTTGCTTTCAGTGTGTCAACAGAGATATTATTGCAATACATGTGGGAGATATTTAAATTTTGCCTACACATGACTCATACAGGGAAAAGGAAAAGTTAGAAAAGGCATTATGAAAAGAAATGGAAAAAAAGATTTTCTGCTCAAATCCTAAAATAAACAAAAGAAAATATGGGGTTGTTTCTGAACTTGTTGACTGAAACTGCTCTGAAAAATATAGAAAAATGCTCTGAGAGTTAATAATCTACTTTGAAAACAATACATATGCATAAGTACTAATAAAGTAGAGCATTACACTATTGATTTGTAAAGACTATTGGAGGAAAAATTTCCTCTGTTTTGCCTGCAGGCCATAGGATATGATCTTGCCTTCACAGTACATCAGTGCTAACCAAGGATGGAATCTGAACATATATTAGTGAATGGGGCCCTTTACTGTGCAATCTGTGTCCGTTTTACATTTCTTCATACTGTATGAACAACTAAAGGTAAGAAGGTATTGATGGATTTTAAATTGGTGCATGAAACATTCATATGCATAGATTTCTGTGTATGCACTGTTTGTGAATTGTCAAAGAGATTCAAATCCCCTGGCTCATCTTTCCTCATAAGTGGAATAAAAGCACAACTTTTTTATGGGAAAAAATTATACAAAGTGCAAAACATAGTTTATCTATATGTAACTTTGCTAATGGTGAACCATGCTTAATGTTAATAAAGTATAATTAAGAACAAACCAAATCAGTATGATGAAAAAGAAAATGTAGTTTGAGTGACAAAAATAATCTTGAAGCTTTCTCACCCACATTCCAGGTGAATTCTTATGACTAGGATGTGTCCTTGGCTTTTTCT
Organism: Oreochromis grahami; assembly: GCA_029532605.1. NCBI lineage: Eukaryota > Metazoa > Chordata > Actinopteri > Cichliformes > Cichlidae > Oreochromis > Oreochromis grahami. The sequence goes on from JAQSNX010003752.1 coordinate 33,824, forward strand.
GTGTTTGGGAGAACAGCACAATGGTGTGTGTGTGTGTGTGTGTGTGTGTGTGTACGGGTTTCTACTATCCTGGTGGGGACGGCAACCTGACATTTACTATACTGGTGGGGACTTTCAACCCCGTGGGGACCCAAGTCCAGGTCCCCACGGTGCAGAAAGCAATTTTCACACTCAAAATGTGGTTTTAGTGTCAGGGTTACAATTAGGTTATGGTTAGGTTTAGGGTAAGGGTCAGGGTTAGGCATTCATTTTTGATGGTTAGGGTTAGGGTAAGCGGCTAGGGAAACCATTATGTCAATGGGATGTCCCCACGAGGATAGCAAACCCGCTTGTGTGTGTGTGTGTGTGTGTGTGTGTGTGTTCTTGTCTAGCTATCTTTGTGAGGACCGAAATCTGCATTCTACTATACTTGTGAGAACCAGCAGTCACTTGTGAGGACACAAAACCCAGTCCTCACATTTTTGAAGGCATTTAAAGCCATTTTTGAGGCTCAAAACGTGGTTTTAGTGTCAGGGTTACAATTAGGTTATGGTTAGGTTTAGGGTAAGGGTTAGGGTTAGGCATTCATTTTTAATGGTTAGGGTTAGGGTAAGGGGTGTCGCGTGATCAGAATATTGAGGGTGAGAACAAAACAACCGTAGTGTAAGTGAGTTGGTCAAACAATTGATTTTAATGAACACACGTGCGGGGAGACCATTACTGCACACAATTGGCGTGGATCTCCACCCAGAAATACACTTCAGATTGCTTTTATAACATCAGGGTATTATGACGCCCCCTCATGCGTTTACAAGCACATAATTTGCATCTTAAGAACATTATTTGCCTCTTCTACAGACAATGATCAATTTTAAGAGATAACTGCAGAGACAGGAGTTCCCCTTTCTGGCATCCTTTTCCAAATAAGGCGATGATCTCCGGCCTTTGCAGTCCCCATGGACTGGACAACTTCTTCTGTCACCTGTTGGGAAGCAAACTCTAGTGCAGCATGTTGCTGAATACATTCAGGCCTTTGCTCCGCTACTACTTTTACTGTAACCATGTACTCAGCCTATAAGCTTTTAAGATTATAGATTTAACTCAACAATTTAAAGTGGTTATAACTGCACCTGTAATAAACATGTTAATATTTGATTATGATAACCCCTGTAATACAAATTATAACATAATGCCAGCAACTTCAATAAATGCTTGGGTGAAATGATAATTAATGCAATGATAAAGATGATGGTTATGTAAAATAATCCCTGTAATTCCACAGGGGCTAGGGAAACCATTATGTCAATGAGGGTCCTCACTAAGATAGCTGAATGGGTGTGTGTGTGTGTTTTACAAAATTTTCTTCTGCTTAGCGTACAGCCTCAGGGTGGTGGACTTGGGGTGAAACCCTCCATGCATGGTAAGGAGCTTTCTTGTCTTGATGTCAGTGGCTTCTATCTCCTCCTTTGGCCAGCCTATTATCCCAGCAGGGTACCTGATCACGGGCAGGGCGTAGGTGTTGATGGCCCGGATCTTGTTCTTACCGTTCAGCTGACTCCTCAGGACTTGCCTGACCCTCTGCAGGTACTTGGTGGTTGCAGCTTTCCTAGCTGCCTCTTCATGGTTCCCATTCGCCTGCGGGATCCCCAGGTACTTGTAACTGTCCTCTATGTCTGCAATGTTGCCTTGTGGTAGTTCAATCCCCTCAGTTCTGACTACCTTCCCTCTCTTTGTTACCATCCGACTACACTTCTCCAGTCCGAACGACATTCCAATGTCATTGCTGTATAGCCTGGTAGTGTGGATCAGTGAATACCTACAACCATGATTACCGACTCTAACAAGCTGATCTACAATACGGCAGCAGTGATCAGTGAGATGCTTGGCTACAAGTTGAACAGCCACAAGGGGCAGTACCCTCCATGGAGAAGGAGGCTAGAGGGCAAGATCAAAGTAGCACAGAGGGAGGTTAGCCAACTAACGGAGTTGCAGAAAGATGCGGCAAAGAAGGTGCATAAGAAATACAGCAAGCTGTCTATACCTCAGGCCTTGGAAACTGCCAAGCAAAGACTCACAGCCTTGGCCAGCCACTTGAGGAGGTACACCAGAGAGATAGAAGGCAGGAGGATAAACCAGCTGTTCTCCACAGAACCAGCAAAGGTGTACTCTCAGTGGCAAGGGAACAATAAGAGAACAGCACCACCAAGGCTGGAGATGGAGCAATACTGGAATATGGGAGAAGGACGCAACCCATAACGGCAATGCTCAGTGGCTAGTGGATCTGAGGGCAGACCATAGCGACCTCCCTGAACAGGGTCCAGTAACCATCACAGTGGCAGATATCCAAGAAAGGGTCTCCAGTATGAAGAGTTGGACAGCACCAGGGCCCGACATGGTTCACGCCTACTGGCTGAAGAAGCTGACTGCACTCCATGAGTGTCTGGCAGCACAAATGAACCAGCTGCTAGTTAACGAGAGACACCCGGAATGGCTAACTGAAGGTCGGACGGTCCTGATCCCCAAGGACCCCAAGAAGGGACCGGTCCCATCCAACTACCAACCAATAACCTGCCTCAGTACTACATGGAAGCTCCTGTCAGGCATCATATCAGCTAAGATGAACAGGCACATGGGTCAATACATGAGCGGGGCACAGAAAGGGATTGGCAAGAATACCAGAGGCGCAAAACACCAGCTACTGGTAGACCGAGCAGTCAGCCGACTGCAAGACCAGACTGACCAACCTGTGCACAGCCTGGATTGATTACAAGAAGGCCTATGACTCAATGCCCCACACCTGGATCCTGGAATGCCTACAACTGTACAAGATCAACAGGACTCTAAAATCCTTCATCAGGAACTCAATGAGGATGTGGCACACAACACTAGAGGACAATTTCGAGCCCAAAGCACAAGTCACCATCAAGTGCGGGATCTACCAAGGAGATGGTACCGACTACGGGTTAGGGTTACATCTTATCTGTCTCTGCAAGCATTTTTGCATTGACCTTTTGCTGCACTCTGTCACCTTTCACAATAGATCATCTCTTTATGAGCACATTTTGCAATATGTATAAGAAAATGATTATAACTACTTATTCTAATAAAAGAGATCAAAGAGAAAACAAACATTTTCAATCAGTTAAGCTTCAGCATATAAGCAATTACTTATGCGTAAGTTTTACTGTACCTAAATTATCAAACACCCAGAAAGTCATAAAATGATCATAAAACCCCTTATTTCAAATTAAACCTGGAATACCCCTTTTGACACATCTTCATGTGTCACACAAAATAAAAATGCTTCACCACCTCTAGGAAATTAAAAGAAAAAGGTTAATCATATTATTTCTCAGAACACCTCAGCAATTCTCCTCTTGAGTATATTTGCTCCGGGCCTGCAAACCTGTGTTTAAGGAATAAAATCAGTAGAATTATCACATTTTCAACTCCTGGCTCCACCCAGAGCCTGCATCCTCCGAACTACCTAGAAACAAAACCTGTGTGTTAACATCAAGTTCACATTTGAAACTCAGTTTTCCCCGCTGTCCTTCCCTCACTGTGATCCAATCTGTGCTATAAGAAACAAAACTTAAAACAGAATAGTTATCAGTCATGTGCTTCATACAAAATTTGCGTATGTTTTAGTTTCATGTTGATCCTCTGAGTGTAATGGTACATTTTTAATTTGAATTCATCAGAGCTAACCAAAAAAGGTTTGCTTTCTTTACTTTGCTCGTTTTCCTCCAGTACCACCTCGTATCACCTGCCCTTTCACTTGAACCAGTGTTTGTTATTCCATCACTGTACTTTGAATGTGACAAGTCTACCATTCCCCTATTTAACTCATAACTATTGCTTTGGTTCTAACTATTTTCCTCTATAAAATGTAATTGACTTCTACAGTGGCCTGTTATGGTTAATGGTAACATCAGTAATATCAAACATTTTCTCCCCTTTAGCATTTGACATTTTCCCAACAATATAATGTGATACCATTATCTAAACCCAGTCAATAAAACAAAATTTTCTTAAAGCAAACATCAGCAACCCAAAATTAGCAGCCGAAAGGTTAAGTCTGCAGCTCCACACTCTCATGTGAATGGAATTGAGTCATAGGCTTTCTTGTAGTCAATCCAAGGTGGTAAACATGTTGGTCAGTCTGGTCCTTCAGACTCAACTGTTTTATCTAACAATAGTTATTGTTTTGCTCACCTTGTTTTCCTGCCAGTTCCTTTCTGTCCCCAACTCATATATTGAACCATGTGCCTGTTCATCTTAGGTCCCCGATGCCTAACAGGAGCTTCCATGTGGTAATGAGGCAGTTTATTGGCTGATGGTTAGATGCGACCAGTCCCATCTGGGGATCCTCTGGAATCAGTACTGTCCAGCCTTTGGTTATTCTGGATGTGTCTCATCCATTAGCAGCTGGTTTTATTTGTGCTGCCATCTTGGTCTCTCATCTCCTTCTCCACGAATGGTGGTTGTTCATCTTAAATGGGAAGAACAAGATCTGGGCTATCAACACCTACATACTACCAGTGATCAGGTAACCTGCTGGGATAATAAGTTGGCCAAAGGAGGAGACAGAAGCCACTGAGATCAAGACCAGGAAACTCCTGACCATGCATGGAGGGTTTCATGCAAGGACTGAAAGACAGCACAGAGACACTATTAATAGCACTACCGGAAGAAGCTCTAAGCACAAGATCCATTGAGGGTGGGGTCTACCACGCCAGGCAAGACCCCAGGTGGAGGCTGTGTAAAGATGCCTCTGAGACAATCCATTCCATAACAACAGGGTGCAAGATGCTAGCAGGGAAGTCATATATGGCATACGGAAACATCTGTGCCAAATATGGCACCAGAGGTCAAAATGGGAGATGCCCCCTAGGGTTGTCAAGAATGACCATGCTAAGATCCCGTGGGACTTATAGATACAAACGGACAAACTGGTGATGACTAACCACCTGGACATAGTTTTTACCCAACCCCCGGTGAGGAGACCCAGGACGCACTAAAAGAGATGCATGCCCTGGGAACACCAGACAAGCTGGGGGAGGTTGCCGCGGAGAGGGAGGTCTGGGCTTCTCTGCTTAGAAAGCTGCCTCTGCAACCCAGGCCTGGATAAGCAGATAATCTGGCCTGGGTGTAGCTCACCTCAGGTTTCCAAAAATGGTTAATCAGAGTTAGTTCATTACATAATTATTCTTTATTTAACCATGTTTTTTGGAATGCTGCTGAATGTTACCACATGGGACTAAGTGAAGCAATTGTGGAATGCCTTTATTTTGTTTTCTTTCTAATGACTTGCTGGTTGCAACTTCTCTGGTATTAGTGATGGGTCGTTCGCAAACGAAATGGCTCTTAGAGCCGGATCTTTGAAGTGAACGACGGGAGCCGGCTCCTTATTGGGAGCCACGGGGTTTGTTTTCTTTCTCTTGCCCTCTCTCTAACTTTTTTTCGTTTCACGGCACACGTGAACCTCGTGTTTGCGCTGAGCAGAGGGGGGAGGGGCGCAAACACAGCCTTGCGTTTGTGCCCCTCCCGCCTCTGCTCAGTGCTGGGCAGAGAGGGGAGGGGCGGTAGTTACACTCGCAGCAGCAGTAGCACACGAACAGAGCAGGAGGGAGAGAGAGAAAGAGAGCAACAACAAGAGACAACATCGTCAATTTAGAAAGGTACAGTAAAGAAAATGAGTGAAGCAACCAAGCAAAGAAGCAAAATCTGGAACCACTTCAATTTTATTGACAGTACAAAGGCAGAGTGTAGAGTCTGCAAGAAAAGAATTTCATATAGAGCCGGCTCCACAAACAACATGCATAGGCACCTGAGAACTGTCCACCCATCAGTGCAATGGGAAGAAAAAACACAGTCAGTTGAGGGTGATATAAATGAAGGTGCTAGTGTGTCTACTGCAACTGTTGCTGCTCTTTCTTCTGCTGCAGTATCTGAAGCGTCATGCAGTATACCACCTAAACCAAGCCAGAGCTCAATGAGACAGTTTTTGCAGAAGTCTGTGACCTCAGCAAGACAGAACACAATTGATGAATAACTGGCAAAAATGATAGCACTTGATTTCCAACCATTTTCTGTTTTGGATGATAAGGGATACAGGACTTTTATACATGCACTGAATCCCATGTATGTAATTCCAAGCAGAAAGGCTCTCTCCAAAAAAATCATCCCAGGCATATATGAAAGAGAACGTGCATCACTGCAAGAGAGGGTTAAAAAAAAAGCCACAGCAGTCTGTCTAACAACTGGCAGCTGGACATCCCAAACCACCACATCCTTCTTGTCAGTTAAGTGTCACTTTATTGAAAATTATAAAATGGCATCCTGTCTTCTGGATTTGTTTTGAGTTCAGCGACAGACACACTTCTGAGAACTTAGCAAAAGAGCTGCTTAAAGTGGCAAAAGAGTGGGATGTGGAAAACAAAGTGGTTTGCTGTGTTACTGACAATGCAGCTAACATAACAAAAGCAATTAAAATCCTGAAATGGACCCACCACCCATGTCTTGCGCACACAATTAACCTGGTTGTAAGAGATGGACAGCCACACACAAGCTCAAATCTACCCAACAACAGATGGGCATGCCTGAGCTAAAGCTCAAATAAGAATGTATCACAAGATGGAACTCAATCTTTCATATGCTAAAACGGATTCTGGAGTCCAAGGATGCAGTCATCTCTACCCTGGCAGTTATCAATGCACCGGTCGACCCTCTGAGCCACGAGGAATGGGAGGTATGCACTGTTTTGGAGCCATTTGAGCAGGTCACGTTGTCGTTGTCGTTGTTGTTAGTTAGTTAGTTAGTTGCATTGCTGGTGTGAAAAGCAGATTAGACATGATCATAAATAATAATATACTGCTGAATTTTAAAAAAGCATAATTTTGAAACTTGTTATGTACTTTTTTTTCAGCCATGTCACAGCCTCCAAAATGTTAATCCTGTGCAAGGGTCTGCAGAGAGTGACAGCTGAACACCAAACCAGAGTAACTACAGGAAAGGTGAAAGAGTTGGTGGATGCTCTCTGTGCATCCATGGACAGAAAATTCCACAGAATGGAATATAATGCTGTTCTCTTAAACCACCATTCTTGATCCACGATTCAAGAAGCTGGTCTTTAATGACAACAGAGCAGTGGATGAAGCTCTTCAGAGAATAACTGCAGCAGCAAGATCCAGCAAACCAACTCCACTGACAGGGGACTGAGAGAGAGAAGAGGCAGAAGAGGATGAACAAAAGGAGAAACAAGCAACTGCTATTTGGAGGTTCTTCGAAGAACGAGCAAGTAGAGACACTACCATAGGGAATCCCTCAGCAGATGCAATACTGGAAGTGAGATCCTACATTGATGAGCCCCTTTGCCAGAGAAGTGCAGACCCACTGAGCTGGTGGGAGACAAAGGCTTATACTTATCCATGTCTTACCCAGGTGATAACACGGAGACTTTGCATTGTAGCAACATCAGTTCCCTCAGAGAGAATCTTCTCCAAAACAGCACAGATAATGAATGACAGAAGAAACCGGATCAGCTCCTCAAAGCTAAGGCACTTGGTATTCCTGAATGCCAACCTTTCTCTTAATCAAAGATCTGGTTGTTCATTTCTTCTTTTTGTTTTGGATATTTTAATCGATATTTTATTGTGTTGTGGTTTGTAGTGTTTTGTGTTCTTTCATTTTGAATTGGTTTAAAAGGAAAAAAGCTGAAAATTTAAATAGTTAAAAATTGAATTGTAAATAGTTGTTTTTTGTACTTTATAATTTATTTTTTTTACATTTTGTGTGCTGTGAATAAATAAAAGAATATTTATATGATAAACATTTATAAATAAAATACATTTTTTACATTAGTAGTTCATTGTGTGCATAATTTTATCCATCCATCCATCCATTCGCTTCCGCTTATCCTTTCCAGGGTCGCGGGGGGCGCTGGAGCCTATCCCAGCTGTCATAGGGCGAGAGGCGGGGTACACCCTGGACAGGTCGCCAGTCTGTCGCAGGGCCAACACACAGGGACAGACAACCATTCACGCTCACATTCACTCACACATTCACACCTAGTGGCAATTTGAATTATCCAATTAACCTATCCCCTAATTTTATATTGTTGTTAATAATAAATTAATTAAAGCAACAAAACAACATGAAGAGCCGATTAGGACCCGAAAGAGCCGACTCTTTTTAGTGAGCCGAGCCGAAAGAGCCAGTTCTCTAAAAAGAGCCGGAAATCCCATCACTATCTGGTATCAAAAACAAATCAAATTATACAGTCTTTAAGAAAATGGCTTTCCTGCCCTTTTGATTTGTGACCTCAGTAAACACTTTCCTAATCTTAATTTTTGTAACATTATATTTACTTTACTTGGGACTGTGGTTCATAAAATAGACAGTACTGCAGCATATGCTTTAGGGCTTGTGACTTACATTTGATTTCCAAACTTTGAGATGGTGATGGTAAAAATGTTTCCAAACAGGACTTTGCATACCATAGTGACATACAACCTTCTATATGTTTATACTTTTATTAAACACAGGCATATTACACTACCTTTGAAGATCCTGATGTGTTTTCCCCGCTCTTACAGCTCCTATTAGTGACCCTTTTGAGATATTTTACCTTACGATAACCATTTCAAATAATTTTAATGGTACTCTGACAAGGCTAATAGGGACAATATGACCAGTGTGTAATTCCATAGAGCACTATATCTAACAAATATAACAAGCTGGCTCTCAGTATAGATGTCATATCACAGGCAATGACCAAACAGGATGTTGAGCGTGACTGACCATAACTGTCGTGTAGTGATTGCAATGAGCTCCACAAAAATAAAAACCTGCAAGACTGACACTAGTCTCTGCTTCCTGCTGTTTCACTAATGTTAGCTGGATTGCTGACACAGCGGAACATCAATCAATAACGCAAAGTTGTACTGCTAGTTGTTCATTGTAAGCCCTTGTCATTTTGATACAGGTTTAGCTACAGGCTAGGTGATGAAAAAAGAAGTAGTTGCTGGTTTATTCATCTGTTAATATAACTTGTTTGGTTTCATGAATTTACCAATTTTTAGGATAAATTCATGATATATCTCAACTTTTTTAAACTATGCTTTGTACTAGAAGTCTGCGTTGCTGTTTGTGACACAGAGTCTTCATTATAAACAAAGAGTGAATGTTACAAAATAAACTCAATTGTTGTCAATGACTTTGTTTCTCAGTTGTTTCTTTAGATCAGCAGAGAAACTGAACATATTTTAGTTGCCTGTTGCTATGGATATTTAAATTAAACAGCAAAACAAGTAAAATAATACGTGTATTATTAATTGCTCAGAATATGCCAACATGTTACATTTGTTGGCTTTTTTCCATAAATGCATGACTAAATGATGTATCTGACCATATTTTTCTGCAGCTGTATGAACTTAGTCTTTGTTATAATAACTGATTAAAAAGTGAGTCTGAAATAATATCTCAAATGTGAAATCAAATAAAACAGAGGCAGCATATATATATGATGCTATAAAATATATATGATGCTAAAAAAAAGAATATTCTCAGTCTGAACAGTTTTCACCTTCGCTCTTTTGACTCTCAGTGACAAACCTTTTTTCCCTTCACACCCAATTCCCACTCTACGAATCGACAATTCTAATCATCTAATTCATTCCCAAGTGCTGTTATTTCTGATAATTACCTTCATTGTCACCATGTTTGATTTTAAATATTTGAATGGATGATTTCAATATTAAATGCCTCCCCTTTCTGTCTCTTTTCTGGGACCAGACGATAAAGACTCACATCTAATTGGTCTGTAACTTTGACAGTTAAAGCAATTAAGATGACAGGTAAGAGTGTTTAAAGGGTCTTGTGTTGAACAACCCCCACTCATCTGAGTTGGCAGCTCCTGCTTTAGTTCCTGTTTCTTTATCTCCCACCTCAGCTCCACTGTTTTCTGCATTTACTTCACTTTGCCATTTTTTCTGAAGTACTCCATGACTGCCGTTCTTTGTCAGTAGGCTTATTTTGCGTTGTCTCAGTGTTTGTGTTCTTCTTGAATAAGAATTTCACACTGAACCATGAAGATACAATTTGTCTGTTTTTTCTTAGATACTACATGTTTTATATACAGTGCTGTAAAAATTAGATAAAGACAATCAGAATAAACAAAATTTTAGTTCAGTTTAGTTCAGTTTTTAAGTCATTATTTCAACTATTAAGAAGAAAAACCTACCTGGCTTTTTTTGAAAAAGCGTATGTGTCTTAATCTGTCTCAGTGTGTTTCCTGTTTTATTTTGACAGTCTTGCGTCCTGTGTTCAGCGTATTCAGTTTTGCTTCCCCCTGTTTTGTCTTGATTTGTTCCTGCTGTGTTCCCTATGTGTTTCCACTTCCCTCGTCATCCTCTTCTCTATATGTTGGATCTTTTTTCCATTTGTCAGGTTGTCTGTTCATCTCGTGTCAAGTTACAGATTCTCATGTTCAGGTTTTTTCCATCTTTAAGGTTTTATGTTCTTTGTCTGTAGCTTTTAGTCTTTTAGTTCTCCCAGTTTAGTTCTAGTTAGTTTCAGCTTAGTTTCCTTCTGCCTTTTGTTTCTATTATGTTTTATCAGCCAATAAATTGGCTTGCCTTTTGTTCATATCCTGCTTCAAGTCTTGTTAATCTTCGTTTGGGTCCTCATCTCAAACCTCACAAGGTCTGCAGCCGCGGACCCCTGACAATTTGGAAAAGTGGTGAACCTTGCCAGGAGTAGCCAGCCACTCCAAGTGAGCATTCACAGACTCATCCACGAGATCACAAGAGAACCCAGAACAACACCTGAAGAACTGTAGGCCTCACTTACTTTGTTGAGGGTCAGAGTTCATAATTTAACAATAAGAAAGAGACGAGCCATAAATGGCATCCATGTAAGACAGTGTCACCATAGCAACAGCACAGTGAAACGGGATGGAGATGCCAAGGACACCTTCTACATAACCTCTGAGCCCTTAATAAAATTGCATCATTTGATGCAACTGGCATTACAAAAAAAATAATAATTACAACTAAATCCAGCACTCTTCTTTGTCCTATCTCACAAGGAAATACTTCATTTCTAGCTTTGCCACCTTTCTTTTCACATCACAAAACAGAATCAGTGACACTGGGACTGAGTTAAAAAAATCTCACTTATCAAATCTGCACCAGAGGGTAGAATTCAAAGAAACAGCTGTAAATGCATAATCAGTGGTGGTACCGTTCACCACCTGCTCGTTAAACCCATAGCTTATTGGGTTAGGGCTTTAACATTTAGTGGAATATCATTATTACAAGGTGCGCTTTTTTCATGCGTGATTATGAAGTGATGAAGGAAAACAACACAAAGGGAACATAGAGAGATGGTGTGAATGCTCAGATCAGGACAAATAAACACAATGAGATGGGGAGACGAAGCAATGCAGAGAAGCAATCATTCAAATGAAAGCCCCTCGGAGGTGTGCTCTTTATTGAATTCAGACTTTTTTCTATTCCAAGCTCATCTGCTGCAGCAATAATAGAGAAAATGTGTTAGTTGATTAGCTACCTGCCGTGCTGTCGTGATACATAATATAGAGGAATACACTCATCAAAACATTCAAAATGGGAATGATAATTTCAGGGAAAAATGGAAGTAGATGGCAGAGCAAAGAGGAGGGGGAGCAGAATTCTGACCAGATAAGCTTTTGCTGGAAAACACCAGAAAAAAAATGCCCTTTCCTTCACAGAAGCAGAGGTGAACAGAAACAAAAGCAGGGTGAGAGAAAAGAAATGAAGAAGGGAATTACCAGGACTAAAGAGAAAAGAGTGGAGAAACAAAGCTGAGGGTCTTTGTAGTGTACTATTGGTGGATCTTCTCCCTCTTCGTTGCCTGGTTCAATTGCGGTGACCTAGAGCAATTCTTGAACAAATAAGATTGCCTTTGTGTGTGCATTATTTTCTGTTGACATTTCCTAAGCGCTAGAGCTCCTGGCCATGGGAGATAGATGAGGGCCCTAAAATGTCTCTGTATCTGCTAGGGCCTTTCATGTTACCTCGAGTGAGTGAGTGAGTGAGTGAGTGAGTGAGTGAGTGAGTGAATGTATATATAAGGGAGAGGAGAGAGAATGATAAAAAGCAATGTGATTGCCGTTCAGTAGAAATCCACCGGAGCTTTGTTTCTGACAGCTGAAGGTAAAGGTTATTGCGCTGCTTTCTTCCTCTGCTGTTGTCTGCTGTTTTGGTGGAAAATAGGCATAGAAATACTCTATATTTTTAGGTGATATCTCAGTGGAAGGTAGGTAATAGACAGAATGTCATATGTGGCTATGCGACTTTGGAGGAATGCGTGTTTTCATTGCAGATCAGAGTCCACGATTCTTATGTTTTGAGATGCCACAGGTTATTGGGATGTGAAAACTCTCAATTATATATCAGTCAACAGCCAGTACTGTAAATATAAATGTGCTGAGCCCAGATAAGATAAAATAAAAAAAAAAAAAAAGTGCAAAAAGACTATACCTAATCAAATCCAGCCCTTATTTTGTTGAACATACAGTGATTTCCAAACTTAAGAATGCTGTGGATGAAATTGTGATCTATGAAAATCTCCAGTGGCCCACAATGATGACTCACACACATTGTGGGTATTCTTTATGTTGATTTGCTTATTGAGCTTTCTTTTGCCATAGAAAATAAAACCCACTTCATAAAAAAAATATTACTAGCCTAAATACAAATGCATGAGTTGAAACAAAAGTACAGCAACTGTCATACCTGCAGTAACAAATGAGGCCACTAGGGGGCTGACACCTACAATTTGAAAATCAGTATACTGTCTTGAGCTAGCATGTATGATTGTTTTAAGTGAGTAATATAAAGTGTTTAAAAAAAATTAAACCTGGGTTGCCAAAATTATCGTACACAAGGCATTTGTGAATTGTCTAGGCCTTTTATTGTAAAATTGTATATTGCGCTGGAACCGGCCACATGAGGAGAAATCCATTTCTGACTCCAGGGCCCTGTTTCAGAAAGCAGGTTTAGAAAACTCAGAGTTAAAAATGACACTCAGGGTTGAGTAACCCCGAACTGTCCAACTCGGAATATTCGGTTTCAGAAAGGCTGATAACAATTAGTTCAATCAACGCGGAGTTGCTTTAACCCCAAGTTAAGCGCGCGCACGAGGATACATAAAACCCTGATTAGTGGAGCACAGATTAAGCGAGTCACCATGGAGACGGAGGGAAAGAAGGCGCGGTCAATGTATTTTACAGCGCTTGAGGCCGAAATTCTGATGGCAGCATATTCCGATAACATGGAAATTTTGCGGAAAAAAGGTAACACAGCCTCAGCTGCAAAAGAAAGGGAGCATGCATGGCAAAACATAGCCGACAGAGTCAATGCGCGAGTATTAATTTAAACATTGGTCTAGGGATTTCCACCCATTTAACACGTCATTTTATTATATTTCATTTTATTTTATACATTTTATTTTGTGATGTGATGTGAGCGCAGGTGCAACCCAACAGGCCCCAAATGTTCCTGGCAGCAAGTAAAAATGAAATATAAAAATATAGTCCAAACAGGTAAGGTGTAATTGTATTATGAGCCATAGTGCTTGGTCTGTTTGTCCTGTGTAAATCAATTGCAGTTAGAGGCTACATTAATTTTCTTTCTGTAAGCCATCCATCCATCCATCCATCCATCCTCATCCGCTTTATCCGAGGTCGGGTCGCGGGGACAGCAGCCTAAGCAGAGAAGCCCAGACCTCCCTCTCCCCAGCCACCTCCTCCAGCTCATCCGGGGGGAACACCAAGGCGTTCCCAGGCCAGCCGAGAGATAATCTCTCCAGCGCGTCCTGGGTCTGCCCCGGGGCCTCCTCCCGGTGGGACATGCCCGGAACACCTCACCCAGGAGGCGCCCAGGGGGCATCCTTGTCAGATGCCCGAACCACCTCAACTGGCTCCTTTCGATGTGGAGGAGCAGCGGCTCTACTCTGAGCCCCTCCCGGATGGCCGAACTTCTCACCCTATCTCTAAGGGAGAGGCCAGCCACCCTTCGGAGGAAGCTCATTTCTGCCGCTTGTATCCGCGATCTCGTTCTTTCGGTCACTACCCACAGCTCGTGGCCATAGGTGAGGGTAGGGACGTAGATCGACCGGTAAATTGAGAGCTTCGCTTTTACACTCAGCTCCCTCTTCACCACGACGGACCGGCGCAGCGTCCGCATCACTGCAGCCGCAGCACCAATCCGTCTGTCGATCTCCGGCTCCCTTCTCCCATCACTCACGAACAAGACCCCGAGATACTTGAACTCCTCCACTTGGGGCAGGAACTCATCCCCGACCCGGAGTGGGCACTCCACCCTTTTCCGGCTGAGAACCATGGCCTCAGATTTGGAGGTGCTGATCCTCATTCCCGCTGCTTCACACTCGGCTGCGAACCGCTCCAGTGCGAGCTGGAGGCCCCCACCCGATGAAGCCAACAGAACCACATCATCCGCAAAAAGCAGAGATGAGATTCTGAGGCCACCGAAGTGAAAGCCCTCCGCCACTTGGCTGCGCCTAGAAATCCTGTCCATAAAAATTATGAAAGCACTTATTGAAATTATCTGAGCACATTACAAGTACATATTTGCTTATTCTGTATGCTCAAATGTGACCCGTTATACCCAACAGAAAAAAAGCGGAGGCCCGAAAAACAGGTGGGGGTCCTCCACCACCACCACTCACAGAGGCTGAGCAGTTGGCCCTCAGCCAAAACAGTGGGCGCCCTGTGGCTGAAGGCATCTCTGCGGGGACATCCTCTGAGTCAATAACCCCGCAAGACACAAGTGCCTACATAAGAGGTAAATTCAAAATAATACATGATGTGCATACATCCTTTCTTCACAGTCACCTTTGCAGTGCTACTCATTCATGTGATAAACTCTTTACCATAATGAATTATTTTGCAGTGAAGTTATTTTCCTACTGATTTTGCCTTCCCTCAGTCTTGGTTGTCTTTGAGAGCATAATGACAATGAAGTGTAAGGTGATTGGTATATGTTTGTTAATTGCCATTTGGTCCCTTGTAAGTTATAAGTGACCTGTAAACCTCATATTCTATCAGTTGATGGTGATGGTGTCCTGCATCTGGTGCAGCCTCCTGTTGAGCCAGACCAACATGCAGTTGTGAGTACTCTTAATACTCCACAGATTATGAGTTTACAGTAGAACAGCAATGTTGTTCATTTCTCTACTACAGGAAATTGAAGAAACATTGACAGCTGTTACAGAGGAGGAAGCAACAGAGACACTTTATGAGGTTTACATCTTACAATGGAAAATATAACAATTGAATAAAATGTGGTACTATAATAAAACCATGGACTTTCTATGTCTCTAACAGAGTGATGATGGAAATGCAGAGGAAGAGGGTCCAGCCACTTCTCCAACAAACCTTTCCTCAGTAAGATGTTCAGCACTGATTTACAACCAACCTAAGTAGGCATGTACTATGAATGTCAATGCTATTTTCTGTGTTTCAATAGCTCCCTGTAAAAAAACTGTACAAGACCTATTTGATCAAGAATATAAAAAAATGCGACTTGGAAATGGAACACTTCAAGCAGCAGATCCAAAAGACCAAGATTGAGATTTTACTGCTGGAACATCAGTTAAGGGTGGGTGAAGTGTTCAGAGATGGATGAATTATTTCAGTGTTTGAACAACATAATAATATACTTATTAATACTTTGCGTACAGGAAATACAGGCGAGCAATAAAGCCAGTTGAACAAAAAATCTGTTTATTCTTCTTTCAACATGTTGAGGTGATGGGTCAAAGGAAATGATTGTGGCATATGGTGTCTCTGACTGCTCTTCCATCTTGTATGTCCGTGGGAGGTGTTAAGGTTCAAAAATGTTGAGAGAGGGATCTAAAAATAACACGGATCCAGCCGGGTGTGATTAGACGGCATTTTAATGAACACATGTGTGAGTCCGACCGCTGTGCAGATTTCAGCGTCGAACTGAACTTACAATCATTAGACAAAGGCTTTATAGGGTTTGCAGTCTTCCTGTTACCAGGCAGACTTAAAGCATACGTCACTCCAAAACCACAATGACTCTTAACATAGTCTAAAACAACATCGTCTTCGCGTCGACGGCAGGTGCTTCCTGTCTCCATCCTGCCCAGGCTTATCTTCCTGGAACATCAGGTCCACATTCTGCACCAAATGTCACTCATACAGGCACAACTTTGCAGTTATAAACTCTTACGTACTAAATGAGTCTGTGTGTGTGTGTGTGCACGTGCGGGGGCGCGTGCATGCTGTGTACGTGTCATGACCTCTCCTGTACCCCAGCTTCACCTCACACCTCTGTCATAGCCAGACATAAGGCCTGTGCTCATACAGCTAAACTATGAGTGACTTTTTGGGCTAAATGTCACACTCGAATGATGATACTCAAACTATGAAGGCTCTTAACTTGAAGTTAAACTCTGGTTTCAGTTTCACTTCTGCAAAAGCATGCAACTTCCTGTCCCTGCAGTCTACACAGAAACCTTTAAGATTATCGAAGCATTAGAAAAGCATTTAAAATTATACATTCAACTCAACAGTTTAAAGTGGTTCTTGCTGGACTTGTAATAAAGACTAATTAATACCAATATATTTGAACATCTGAATGCATCTAAATGCAACATCACTATTAATACTGAAATGTTAATGATGATTATAAAAAACAGCAGCAAATAATAGTAAAATATTTCTATTCTCGATAGAGGGTCAGGATGTTCATGGTTTGGATCACTGCTGATGTTTGGTTCAGAAGGACGGTGTTCTCTAATTGTGGCAATGTTGTGAAGAATCACACATGCCACAATAATGTCACATGCCCTTTCTGGGGTGACCCTGAATCTTTGAAGGCACTGGAACCGGGCGTTAAGCATTCCAATAGTCATTTCAACTCTGGCTCTTGTCCTGCAATGAGCCAGATTATATCGCTGCTGTGGGCCCGGTTCAGGGTCAGGATAAGGGGTAAGCAAATAGGGTAAACATGGATACCCCCTATCACCAAGCAAGTAGCCAGTGAACTCTCCTAAGACAGAAGGATACACTTCAGTTCAAATGTCCCTGTAGCAATTGGTCTTTATATATTTTAAAGTATTTTCAACTCACCATGTCCAAATTTTGTGCTCAGTGTACATTCACGAAAAATTCGTGAGTCATGAACAGAGCCTGGCCACTTGGCTTCCACATTTGTGATAATGTTGGCAGCATCACATATGATCTTCACAGTGCAGAGAACACAAATTAGCATCCATTACCATAAAGGAATAATGTGTTAGTTTGAAATGCTACAGGGAACTATGTACCTGTACATTAATGCTGTGGAAAGACTTCCTGTTCACATAGTCTCCTTCATTTACTGAAGGGGCAATGATTGGAATGTGAGTGCCATCTATACAGCCAATCACGCCTGGGAACCCTGAAAATAAATGTAGAATCTAAGTAGTAGTTCAAGGATCACCACATCATGAATTAGGTTTTGTTCATCCTGATACCTGCAATTTTGTGGAATCCCTCTTTGATAAATCTTGTGGGTCTATGACCGGGGAACACCACAAACGAGTACAGATGTTTCAGTGCAACTGTAACATTCCTGACTGCCCGACAGACGGTAGCCTTGGAAACGTGCTCAGCGTCACCAATATTATACAGAAAGCTCCCGTTTGCAAAAAACGAAGTGCAATATAAATAATATGTACAGAACTGAGAGAATGTCCGCAATGTGTCACATGAGCAATATAAGGCCTGAGGATGTTATTCAAATAAATTATAGATTGTGCTGAAAAACGGTAACGTTCACACAGAAAATCATCAGGAGATGACAAAATGTCCAAACGCGCTCTAATCACTCTCTCCCGGTGGAGAGCTCTGCGGAGAATTTGGGCTTCAACATCTACTGGCTCTTCAAGGAAGGGGCCCGCCATGTCTGACACTTCCTACAGTCAGGTTTCCGACAAAGAGGCCGAGAAAGTCAGGGTTAGTTGAAGTAAACCTGCTAGGGGGCAGGTTAGCTTCACGGAGTGTGTCGTCATAGTAACTCACTCAGAATTAATCTAAACTCGCTTTGTGAAACCGAAAACCCAGAGTTTTTGTTAACTCAGGGTATACTTACTCAGAGTTTGCACTAAACCGGCTTTCTGAAGCAGGGCCCAGCTTTTCGGTCAGGTGAACCACCTGTCACCTGACTCAAACAGGCTCTTCTTCACATTGTCCTCATTCATAAACTGCTTGACAAAACTGAACTGCTAACTGGTGGATTTTCCCATTTGAGTGCAGCTAGCCAAACAACAAGGAATCACTTAGAGTGAAAATGGACAGTATATCCTCTGTTCTTAATATAATACTCGTTGTTACAGGCAAAGGCAGTACAAAAGTGATCTCCTTAAAATAGTCCTTGTTTTCCCCTTAGTTCTTGGTTCTGTTACTAGTTAGCTAAATTAAGCTCATGTCTCACCCAATAATACTACATTCTTTACTGGCACAAGATGGTGCTAAACATATTTTAAAAACTTTAACCTTAAGCATTTATTTCTTAAATCCAGCTTCACAGACAGAGTTTTTGAGAGCAGGGCTCCAAAGTGGACATAAGTGTTCCATGTCCACTTTAAAGTGAGAGGTGTTAAAACTGTCAAGGCTGTGTGCAGGCAGGCAGGAGGAGAGGACCCAAAATGCAGGACTCACAGAGGCAGATGTAACTCAGCTTTATTGCTGGAAAGGCACTGAACAAAAACTAAGTAAACTGAGAATACACTAAAAACTAAACTGACAGGCAGGCAGGCTGACAAACAGAACACAAAGTGAAGGTGAGCAGACATTAACAACACGACAAAGAGCAAAGGAAAACACAGGGCTTATATACACTGGGGAGTAATCAGGGAATGGGAAACAGGAGGGAGACACAGCTGGGAGAAATAGACTAACGAGACAGGGGAGAAGTAAAACTGAACACTCTGACATCAGACTGGGACTATCAAAATAAAACAGGAACACGGAACAAATCACAAAGACGCAGACTTGACACTGAGAGGCAGACTGAAAGAATATAACACATGGAACCCAGAGACGACAGAGACTTAAGGAAGAATTAACATCAAACTAAACTCATGACCAAACTGAAACCTCGAATAAAAATAAGCAAAACAGCACATCTCAAGAATCAGAACATAAATCATAATCTAGAAAAACACCAAAATATGAGAAACAGAAAATGCTGGGTCAAAATGACCCAGAACCGTGACAAAAACAGTTTGCCTCAGACAGAGGATAAACTGAGGATATGATAAATAATGATTATTTTGAACGGTGAATGATATAAACCTAGACCAGCAGAGTCAAGAATAAAGATATAAACTGGAAATGAACATTATATATTGGTCCCTCTTTATGAATTGTCCAAAATGGGTGAAACTGGGGAACCCATGGTACACCCATGTTTCCTGTAATACTAGCTCTTGTACGTGAAACGTGGAAGGAAGACACTGTTCCAAGAGCAAACACACTTGGTGAGCACTGCGAGCGGTCCATTTGTGAAGGATGGGGTCATCCTGTAATCTGTTACGAACAATCTCCACCGCTTCAGTAAGTGGAACACAAGTAAAGAGAGATGTAACATCATATGTGAACATTGTTTCATCTGCCTCCATAAAGACATTTCTCACCTTCTCACCAAACTCTAAAGTGTTCTGAATATTGTAGTGTTTAGAGCTGCTCACCAACAGATTGAGGACCAAAGCAGAAACTATAAGGCCAATTGTCTGTACGATCAACTTGATAAAATCTTAAATGTAGGCTGTGTTTATGTATCTTTGGTAAATCATACAGGCTTGTGTAGCTTTGCATGAATTTAGCCTGTGGTAAAAGGTCCAGTCAATAGCGTTGTCCTTTTATAACTGTTTCAGACAATCCATCACCCTCTGTGTGTATCATGTATGTGTGATGTGTATCATGACATTATAACCCCATGGCTGGTTATATGGGATGCATGCTGACATGCTGGCTTTGTGTTAGTGCTACTAGATTACACAACACAATATCCCAAAACAGTGCCTCTTCATAAAGAAGAGTAGCACGTAATGTCCTGCGACAGGATACTGACAGAACAGGGCAAATTGGTGAAAGTTCATTAGTGATGATGAACACAAATGGGTCCAGTGGTTGAATCCTCTGTTGTTTGCATTATGGGAGGTAACCCAGGCTTCTGCAGGATGTTGTTCCTTTCAGCAGGAAACCTTGCAGGGTTCTGGACCCCCTTAAGGATAACTGTGAGGAAGGTCTGAGACTCAGTTCCATAACATTTAATTAAATTTTTCTTAGAGCAAGCTTTACACTTTGGGTTGGTTGTCAAAATGTGTTTTCTGTGAAAAGTTTCTCCAGGCCCTGGAAAGTCAACAACAGCTCTATAACAGCTTCCTTCTTTCACCTCTAAATTATCTGTAAATTGGCAAGGACCCTTCATGGACACTGGGAGATGTCGACAATAAAGTTTATGCGAACATCCAGAGGAGTAGCAGCACAGGTTTACCCCTCAACCTCAATCTAAAAGGCATGGAGGGAGTCTGTCCCACCCTGTTCCTCAGTGATGACCATCTCTCACTGGCCCAGAGAGCAGATGTTGCAGAGTTGCAACAGCAGTTTGCTGACATTCCCCACTACCTGATATATGTCCTGAGTGACAATAAAGTGGCTATTCTATACTATTCTGAAAACCAATTTTCTCCACTCCACATGAGCTGTACTCATCTGTCACACTTGCTTTGTTTGATGCCCCAGCCACCTTCCAGTACCTCATGAACAGAGAATTGCGGCACCTTACTGTGCACCCATCGATGTCATCATGATTCACAGTAACACCTAGGTGGAGCATATGCAGCAGGTGGCGATGGTGCTAGAATCTCTGAGGCAGGGTGGGCTGCTCAGCCCAATGAAGTGTGCAGTACCTGGGGTATCAGTTAATACCAAAAGTTCATTATGTGTTTCATGGATCTGATCAGGTCCCAAATGACCTCTCCCGAAAAAGTGCCTGAGGTTTAGCCTGGATGGAGCGGTGTTTAAAAAAAAATGCATTTATATAATATATATAAGTAATTTTTCTGTAGTGTTGAGCTTTACAGGGAGTGCAGAATTATTAGGCAAGTTGTATTTTTGAGGAATAATTTTATTATAGAACAACAACCATGTTCTCAATGAACCCAAAAAACTCATTAATATCAAAGCTGAATGTTTTTGGAAGTAGTTTTTAGTTTGAGCTATTTTAGGGGGATATCTGTGTGTGCAGGTGACTATTACTGTGCATAATTATTAGGCAACTTAACAAAAAACAAATATATACCAATTTCAATGATTTATTTTTCCCAGTGAAACCAATATAACATCTCCACATTCACAAATATACATTTCTGACATTCAAAAACAAAACAAAAACAAATCAGCGACCAATACAGCCACCTTTCTTTGCAAGGACACTCAAAAGCCTGCCATCCATGGATTCTGTCAGTGTTTTGTTCACCATCAACATTGCGTGCAGCAGCAACCACAGCCTCCCAGACACTGTTCAGAGAGGTGTACTGTTTTCCCTCATTGTAAATCTCACATTTGATGATGGACCACAGGTTCTCAATGGGTTTCAGATCAGGTGAACAAGGAGGCCATGTCATTAGTTTTTCTTCTTTTATACCCTTTCTTGCCAGCCACGCTGTGGAGTACTTGGACGCGTGTGATGGAGCATTGTCCTGCATGAAAATCATGTTTTTCTTGAAGGATGCAGACTTCTTCCTGTACCACTGCTTGAAGAAGGTGTCTTCCAGAAACTGGCAGTAGGACTGGGAGTTGAGCTTGACTCCATCCTCAACCCGAAAAGGCCCCACAAGCTCATCTTTGATGATACCAGCCCAAACCAAGGCAAGGCAAGGCAAGGCAAGGCAAGTTTATTTATATAGCACAGTTCAACAACATGTGATTCAAAGTGCTTTACAGAGACATTAAAAACAAAAACAAAAAGCATGATCTAAAATTGATTAAGACAAACAAACAAACAAACAAACAAACAAAACAGTATTTAAAATCAAAAATCAAAACAGTAGATAAAATCAGAACAGTAGATAAAATCAGAACAGTAGATAAAATCAGAACAGTAGATAAAGTCAGTAGTTAAAATGTAAGTTTTGAAATTTAAGCTTAAAAGTGTGGATTTGGTGCTTTATTCAAAAGCAGCTGAGAATAGGTGGGTCTTCAATCTGGATTTAAATAAACTGAGTGTTTCAGCTGATCTGAGGCTTTCTGGGAGTTTGTTCCAGATATAAGGAGCATAAAAGCTGAATGCAGCTTCTCCGTGTCTGGTTCTGACTCTGGGAACTGATAAGAAACCGGATCCAGATGACCTGAGGGATCTGGAAGGTTCATACTGGGTCAGGAGGTCACTGATGTATTTTGGTCCTAAACCATTCAGAGCTTTATAAACCAGCATCAGAACTTTAAAGTCTATCCTCTGACGGACAGGCAGCCAGTGTAAAGACCTCAGTGCTGGACTGATGTGGTCCACTTTTTTGGTCTTAGTGAGGACTCGAGCAGCAGAGTTCTGAATGAGCTGTAGTTGTCTGACTGATTTTTTAGGTAGACCTGTAAAGATGCTGTTACAGTAATCAAGCCTACTAAAGATGAATGCATGGACTAGTTTTTCCAGGTCCTGTTGAGACATCAGGACCACCAAACCCTCCCCCACATCCTCTGATGCCTCCTTCCTCAACGAGCTCAACAACTTCTATGCTCGTTTTGAGCGAGGGAACCCCACAACCACCCCACAACCACAACCACCCCACAACCACAACCATAACAGACATGACGCCAGACCACCAACCTCTGACTCTCTCCCCCACCGATGTAGGAGCGGTGCTGAGCAGGATCAATGTCCACAAGGCTGCAGGTCCTGATAGCATCCCCGGGCGTGTCCTCCGAGCGTGTTCTGGGGAGCTTGCAGGAGTGCTCACAGACATACTCAACCTGTCCTTGGCCCACGCTGTGGTACCGGCCTGCTTCAAATCCACCTCCATCGTCCCGATACCCAAAAACTCCAACCCATCTAGCCTCAATGACTACCGCCCAGTAGCCCTCACCCCCATCATCACTAAGTGCTTAGAGCAGCTGGTCTTAGCACACTTCAAATCCTGTCCCCCCCCACCCTGGACCCCCACCAATTTGCATACCGCCAGAACAGGAGCACAGAGGATGCAGTCTCCATCGCACTGCACTCTGTCCTCTCCACACCTGGACAACAACAACACCTACGCCAGAATGCTGT
>JAQSNX010003753.1:0-56826 GCA_029532605.1 Oreochromis grahami
TCTTTCCAAGCTCCTTAGTCTATAATTTATCATGACTTCCCAATTTAAACTAAATTGTGTCCACATCCATTTTTCTGGTCACCATAAAAAAGCAATTACATCATTAGCTCTGGGTAAAACAAGTTTTTATTTGTCAGGTGATGCAATTCCATGTGTGGGAGTTCAACAATTTTGAACTAAAACTCAACATATTTTTTTAAGGAAAACTTCAAGGTAGGTCTGTTGAAATATTCCGTGACTGGGCCTTTAAATAATACATTTGATCAGAACCACAAAAAGTTTACAAAAAGTGGGTAAAAGTATTAATGTATTTTAAGATCACCTACTTCTCCACACAGCATTTTGACCCGACCTCTGTGTAAGCAACACCCTTCTTAGTGTACACATATCACATGAAAATGATGCTCTCAATTTTCATTCATGTAAGAAGCTTAATGGTCCAGACACTCATCTCTCCAGCGTTCTCGTTCACAAGGTCAATAATGGCCTGTTCAGCTTTCTTCTTCTCCACCCGATCCAGGCCTGGTGCGTGTGGCTCTGGAACGTCCCCAAATCCGTCTGTTCCAAAGAAATCATCTGTGCGGTTTTCATAGTCCACCAGAGGTTTTGAGCAGCCACGGTACACTGGAATCAGTACGAGTATTATAAGCTGGATATAAAAACAGATCTACCAACATATCCATGTACAAGGGCTATCTTACAGCGTGACGCAAACTTACGTCCAGCCTGTCGCAGACTTTCAGGACAAGCAGGACATTTCTGAGGACATTCTCCACAGATGTGTTGCCATAGCAGCAGGTGATCCCCAAAACTTCCACATCAGGGTTGGCCAGGGCCATCATGATGGCAATAGCATCATCCACCCCAGCATCCACATCAATGATGATCTTCCTCATCCTGTGTTTACCACAGGATTCAAACCTCAAGAGTGATTGTTTCTAATAATGCGCACTTAATTCCTCTAACATTAACTGGCACTATCTATCCCTCCATTTTTTGACCACTTGTCTAACTGGAGCCTATCTCAGTTGTTAAATGGAGGGAAAGAGGCAAACACACAGATAACTAATATTTTTAATAAATATATTTATATATTTTAAATAAACACAATACTGTGTTTTTTCTTTTCACACTCTAAAAACCTTTCTCTCATAGAATAACTAAATGTTTTGTATCCATTCCTAAATATGAGGGTTAGATTGAAAGACTGCTTCAGCTGGTTTGTGGTGGAGGCAGGAGAATATGTTTTAGATACAGCGTTAAAATGTGAAGCGTTCAATACAAATATCATAATTAGATCCGCTTTTACAATATCTGGGATCTTCAGTTTACAATCTATATGAAAATAGTGGCTTGCACAATGATTTTGAGCAATGTTCATGAACAAGTAATCAACCTGCCTTGTAGCAAGGTTAAAGAATTTTAAACAACAGTTTCAATTGTCCAAGCCCCCCAAAAAATCCCCCAAAAAACCCAAACAACCCCTCTCCCCCACAAAATTATGCTTTTAGATGCAAAAAAAGAAAGAAAAAAGAGAAAAAAGAACTTCTGATTGTTTTAAGAATTATATTTAAAAGAAATGTTAACCTTCACAATACAGTGAGATTCTGAAATTACTACTGAAATAAAATGTAAAATAAAAGACTTTCTGTAGGTGTTACAAATTTAGCTTGAATTGAGACTGTCCAACTTTCTGCTTGTTTGAATAAAGTGAAAAGAATGTTTTTATCATGGAAATGAAGAGCATTTAAGAAATAAGGTACTAGGAGATGGGTTGAGCTAGCAGATTCTTAAGGTGTAACACTTTATATCCTTTGGTGTCACCTAATGGGTGTTATCTTTGTATTAATGTGTAAGAAGACGATTACCAAAGTGTTCACTGCAAAATTCTGTAACAAGTGGCACACTAAGATAGAGATTTTCAGGTTTTATTGCCATACAGTAACAATTTAGATAAATTCCTCCACTCTTGTAGGTACAATATGATGCCCTTTTACTTCTGCAGTTCTTAAGCATGGAGGGTCTTGGTCTTTTTCTACCTTCAAGATGTAAATAAAAACAGGCAGCAATGAGTTCAATGAGTTCTATGGAATGGGTTACTGTACGGACTAACTCCAACCAGAAGCCATGGATCAGTTCAATTCAATTCAATTCAATTCAATTCAATTCAATTTTTTATTTTAAAAAGCACATAAAAAGCTCCCTGACCAAATATTATCCCAGGTTGTGCTCTCAAAGCATGCACACATGAAGTGGCATGAGGCCCTGTCTTCACGAGCCTCTTTGACCTCTTCTTGTTATTCTCTGTAGTTTTCTGGTACTTTAAGAGGACGACCATCATCCCTGTCCCAAAGAATCCTAACATTAACTGCCTGAATGACTGTCACCCAGTAGCACTCACCTCCATTGTTGTTAAGTGCTTTGAGTCAAAGTCAAAGCTCGCATCAAATCTTCACTGCCTACTACGCTTGATTATTTTCAGTTTGCATTCAGGCCAAATAGATCCACAGATGTTGCCATGAACAATCAAATAAGGGACATTCTGGCATGCCAGAAGCACAAAGCGCAACCAGCTGGATGCAATGTTCAAATGCACTGTATGTGACATTGCAGATAACAGTCTGTATATGGGAGGTAGACTTAGAGAGAAACCAATCTATCTCATCATACGGCATGTCCTGGCTAAAACGGGAGAGTTGGCAACCCTAGCCATCTCCAACCTTGACCACAACAACACATATGTGTGGATGCTGTTTACTGACTACAGCTCAACTTTCAACATTATAATTCCATCCAGGCTCATCATGAAGTTTGGGAATCTGCACATCAGAATCTCTCCTCATGCAGCTGAATCTTGACTTGTTCCTGAGCCATAGCAGTGCATTTTTTTTATTCTCATCTTAGAACTTGCGCTTTGAGCAACTGAGGTCTGGGTTCTTGACAGTCACTCGCTTGCACAGATAAAAAGATCATCTGATTAGAGATCCAGAAAAACCCAAACTTCAACATACCAACTAACAAGTTGCTGTTGCCAATGTTTATACATGGCCACTATCCTCAAAGCTTTGGTACATTCCTCAAACTTCCTGCTGTCAGATTTCCTCAGGTTTATTTAACAATAACGGAAGTTAAAAACAGAAAGGAAAAAGATATGCTGATTATTTTGGTGTGGTACTTGAAAAACAAGTACACGTTATTTAGACTGAAAAAAACTTATAGAGATTGACAGACCACGTGACTTTCGCACACTGCATCAAGCTCTAGCATTTCCAGCACCCGTAAACATTAATTCTGCGGTTTTAATCCCCACTTGCTTTTTATTTGCCCCAAAAACAGTTATGTACAAAACAACGGTGAACACGGCAGGTCCGTACAAAGAAAGACTTGACAAAAAGGCAAAAAAAAAAAAAAAAAGAACGAGGAAAAAATCAAAGGAGTGAAAGGGTTAGACCCATACGAGCATACAGAGTGGAATAAGGACGTTAGCATGCTGCCCAACTTTCATCACGCACATATTTATTATTGTATGGCCCTAAGTGTGAGTGCATACACTCACCAAATGTTTAGTAACTTCAGATCCCTGCAATAAGCCCAGCTCCAGTTTACTTTGGTGATTTGATCTATTCCATTTCACAGCTGTTGTTAAAGTTTTGTTCCTTTATCTCCTATACAGGCCAACACAATCTATTTGTCGTTTCAGGTTGTAGTATTACACGACATTTTCAGATCTAATAGAAAAAAAATGAGTGTTTCGTAATTCATTCAATTTATTGTCTTTATTTATAACTGGCATTATTGTTTCATTGTATTATAGAATCTTACAAGAAAGAGGCAAAATTGTATTCCATCATGCTTTATTAGCTGCTTCGGTGAAAAACAAATCAAAACAATTTCTTCTTATTTGGGTCACAGCATTACTAGTATGCACTTTATTTACTACCACACAGTCGAAATCTTGTAAAATTGTTCAACACCAGTCTGGACAAATAGTTTGTTAATAAATGTTGTACATGGTTTATGAAACTGCAGCACAACATATTTTATTTGTTGTTATGACCCGTAACACTCAGGTCTCAGAGTGCACAGTCTAAACGACTGCATTAATCAACATTTGCCGGAACATCTCCGAGTTGACTTTTTTCATGATGATAACTCTGTGTTCTTTTCTCAGCTTCTCATCACGGTCCAGCACCATCATGCCTCGGGTTTATTTCCCCTGCAACTCCACCGTCACAGCAACCTGAAAGAGGAAACAAAGAATTCATTAAACAATGATTTTAGCTCAAATGTTTTATATTGTAACCTGACAAAAAAAAGCGGCCCTAACATACCATTTCTCTGTCAGTTATGATTGCATTGTTGATGGCTGCAGCCATGGCGTAGGCATCACAGGGATTAAAATTTTCATCTCTGCTTTCACACGTCTGTTCACACAGTATGTCAGAGGTATTTAGACATCTTCTAATATTCCGTTTGATGCCAATATCACTAGTGGAGCACCAAGATTTAAGCAAAAGGGTTGCCAGTAGTATGTATGCAATACAGACAATTGGTTAAATTCAACACAAACAGGAGCTTATTTTCTTGTACAAAGTGATGACTTCAGATTTAATTGCCCGATGCTTAGTGTCAATTTTTACGTTCTTACCATTCTTGAGATGCGTAAAATCTCTTCCAAAAAGTTTGATTTTTCAGAACGTCCGGATAAACTGCTGTCAAAGAAAGACTAAGGGAGAAAAAGGAGTGTGAGCTATTTTCAAATATTACTTCAAACACAAACTCAGTGTTAGCAGAGATCCTTTCAAACTTTAAAACAGTTCAGACATTATTCATTGGAACAGAACAGAAACCGTGGTTCAGCTTGTTTCTCTCCTCACCCATGGCAGGCTGTTGTTGCGGGTGAACTCCCAGCTGGCGATGTAGGTTGGGCATGTATAGCGGTCCAACACGATGTCAGCCGCCTTTGGGTCACACATAAAATTAAACTCTCCACACACTGTGACGTTACCCCTGGCTGCACACAGATACAAACACAGACTTCATTCTTACATGTATCAGAGATTTATAAGACTAAAATCCCGAATGGATAATAATAGACAGAGGAAATACTCTGTGAGGAGACCACCTATATTCAGTGTTTCCTCCCATGATGTAGAGCGCCTTCAGCTTTTCAGGCAAGGAAGAGTCCGACTGCACTGCGGCAGCCAGGTTAGTGAGGGGGGCGGTGGCTACGAGGATCACCTGAAGATTGGAGACAGAGTTGTACTGATGATTTTATTCCCCCACAACCAAACTTTAAGCTGAAAACAAACCCTCAAAATAATAATTTTCTTTGAAAAAATTTTCATAAGCAACAAGTTTCAAATGTTTTTAAATTACTGATATGTTGAGAATGAATTAAATTGGTTTGAGATAGAGCTAGGCGATAAAACGATAACGATATGTATTGCGAAATAACTTTTTCTCGATAGAAAAATTAAACTATTGCGATAGACCTCATCTCTCTTGTCCTCCTAAAAAAAAAAAAAAAGAACAGCCAATCCAAATTAAGTAGCGCAGAGCCGAACCAATCACAGCCACAGCATCACGTCACGTGACTTGTTACGTACAGCACAAGTGCCAAGGCGCACATGTGTATTTGTTTTGCAGCCGGGCTGCCCGGGTAATGAAGGAAATGAGTTTGCCGACTAGAGAAAAATCAAACGAGAGCGTGAGCGAAGGTTACCGAAGGAAAAACAGATGATGGTTCCAATGCCGGAGAGCTTGTCGAACAGAAGGGCCACAGAAGTTCTGTAGTGTGAAGGTATTTCAGCTATTTCAAGTCTGACAAAAAACAGAGTAGCGCGCACTGTAAATTGTGCCGAAAGCAAGTCTGGAAATACAATAAACCGGTGCATGCTCAATCTCTGTCTGAAAGCGCTAATTCGTCATTCGGCTTTTGTCAGACTAAAGTAACTGTTAAAACTGTTTGAAAAGCTAAGCTATACAACAAGGAGAGATTGAGAATTTCCTTTTAGTTCTCAGTTTATTTGATATTGACAAAAGTTAGTCAATTTTGTCTGTTCTTCTGTAAAACGACCTAAGATTTATTTTTAAAATTAATATTTTGTTTCTAAGTGGAATTGACATTTTAGTGGTCTGTTTTGTTTGTTCTATTTTGAAACTTAAACGCTTTAGCGGCTGCCTTTTGTGTAGTTTGCAATATTTGCCTTTATTTATCTGAAACTGAAGTCTCATGTTCCTTAAGTACATCTGCCCTGTTGAACTTATTATGGGAAATAAATATTTTAATTAAAACAAGATGCTAATTATTTCACATTTTACTTGTGAGCAACGGCACATTTAAATCTTACAAATATAGTTATTTGGCTTATATCATGATATATATCGTTATCGCCTGAAATGAAAAAAACATATCGTGATATGAAAAAATCTTATATCGCCCAGCTCTAGTTTGAGATGGGCAAGCAGTGCAGTTTGTCTAATCACTACTTGAAACTTCATGACAACTGACAGATAAGTTTTCATGACTTCCCAATTTAAACTACATTAAAGCCTTTTTAAAAAAAAAAAAAAAAAAATTTTATGTGTGTTTGGCAACTTTGTGATCCTTTGCCACGAGTTGGCTTCTTTCACATCAAGTGTATTGTACCATTTACCATCCATAACCAACAGATGCCATTGTTTCTACATCCATTTTTCATTACATCATTAGCTCTGGGTAAAACACATTTTTATTAGTATTATGTTTATTTAGTTCAACAATTTTGAACTAAAAGTCAACATATTTTTTTAAGAAAAACTTCAGGGTATGTCTGTTGAAATAATCTGTGACTGGGCCTTTAAATAATACATTTGATCAGAACCACAAAACGTTTACAAAAAGTGGGTAAATGTATTCATATATTTTTCGATCACCTACTTCAGACAGCATTTTCACCCGACCCCTTTGTAAGCTAGAACCTTCTTAGTGTACACATATCACATGAAAATGATGCTCTCAAGTTTCATTCATGTAAGAAGCTTAATGGTGCAGACACTCACCTGTTTAGCGTTCTCGTTCACAAGGTCAATAATGGCCTGTTCAGCTTTCTTCTGCTGCACCATATCCAGGCCTGGTGCGTGTGGATCTGGAACGTCCCCAAACCCGTCTTTTCCAAAGAAACCATCTCCATCATTTTCATGCTCCAACAAATTCCTTGAGCATCCACGGTACACTGGAATCTGTATGAGTATTATACGCTGGATGTAAGAACAGGTCTACGAACATATTCATGTACAAGGGCTATCTTACAGCGTGACACAAACTTACGTCCAGCCTGCCGCAGACTTTCAGGACACGCAGGACATTTCTGAGGACATTCTCCACAGATGTGTTGCCATAGCAGCAGGTGATCCCCAAAACTTCCACATCAGGGTTGGCCAGGGCCATCATGATGGCAATAGCATCATCCACCCCAGCATCCACATCAATGATGATCTTCCTCATCCTGTGTTTAACCACAGGATTCAAACCTGAAGACTGATTGTTTCTAATAATTCACACTTCATTCCTCTAACATTGACTGGTGCCATCTATCCCTCCATTTCTTGACCACTTGTCTAACTGGAGCCTATCTCAGTTGTCAGATGGAGGGAAAGAGGTAAACACACAGATAACTAATATATTTTAAATAAACACAATACTGTGTTTTTCTTTTCACACTCTCAAAACCTTTCTCTCATAGCATAGCATAACTACTACATGTTTTGTATCCATTCCTAAATATGAGGGTTAGATTGAAAGACTGCTTCAGCTGGTTTGTGGTAGAGGCAGGAGAATATGTTTTAGATACAGGGTTAAAATGTGTAGCGTTCAGTACAAATGTAGTAATGGATTGGATTTCATATAGCACTTTTCAAGGCACCCAAAGCGCTTTACAATGCCACTATTCATTCACTCTCACATTCACACACTGGTGGAGGCAAGCTACTGTTGTAGCCACAGCTGCCCTGGGGCAGACTGTCAGAGGCGAGGCTGCCATATCATAGTAATTAGATCAGCTTTTACAATATCTGTGTCACGGCCAGGCGGATCAGCTGCACGCTGATCGGCACTTTCTGTTTCTCTCTCTCTCTCTCCTCTTCTCTCTCACCGGGGCGGAACTCACTGTGGGTTCACGCCCTCGGCCCACGCCTTTGGGAAATGAGACACCTGGGTCTCATCAAGATGATCAGTATTTAAGCCAGGAGGTGACTGCTTTTCGTCGCTGGATCGTTGTCTACCACGCGTTAGTGAAGCCAAGCTACAGCAAGTCAAGTTAAGTGTGTTTCTTTTGTGCGCTGTATTTAATCCCGTCTCCTTGTCTGCAGAGCTCCCTGGATTTTCCCCCGTGTGGTTCTCGAGTGGCGAGTGTTGGAGTGAGAGCCTGCGATCGTGTGTGTGGATTATCTGAAGAACGCGTGGTTTTCCCCTGGACTTCCCTGGAGCCCCTTTTCCCCCCACTCAGCTGTACATAGCACTCCCCCTGCACCTTCTTGTATATACACCTGCTGAATTGTAAATAAATCTTTCTTGTGTGCATCAGAGCCCGGAGTCCTGCGCTTGAGTCCTCCTCTAAACCGTAACAATCTGGGATCTTCAGTTTACAATCTATATGAAAATAGTGGCGTGCACAATTATTTTGAACAATGTTCATGAACGGGTAATCGACCTGCCTCTGATTGTGGCAAGGTTGGAGAATTTTAAACAACAGTTTCAATTGTCAAAAACAAACAAAAACACCCCCACAAAAATATGCTTTTAGTTTCAAAAAAAAAAAAGAAAGAAAGAAAGAAAAAGGAAAGAAAAGAAGTGATTTCTGGTGGTTTTAAGAATTATATTATAAAGATATGTTAAGCTTCACAATACAGTGAGATTCTGAAATTATTACTGAAATAAAATGTAAAATACTCACCTGGTAAATGGATTCTTGCAGATGTTTACAGCCGTGTGATTGGAGCTGTGGTAGCTGAATGCTATAAAGTGAGAAGCAGCCCGGTTTATATAGGGAAGTGTTACATAGTACATGGCTAACTCCACCTTCAGATTTTCTGTAGGTGTTACAAATTTAGCTTGAATTGAGACTGTCCAAGTTTCTGATTGCTTGAATAAAGTGAAAAGAATGTTTTTGGGATGTAAATGAACTGCATTTAAAAAATCACATACGAGATGGGGAGATGGGTTGGGCAAGCAGATTCTTAAGGTGTAACACTTGTATCCTTTGGTATCGACTAATGGGTGTTATCTTTGTATTAATGTGTAAGAAGACGGTTACAAAAGTGCTAACTGCTAAATTATGTAACAAGTGGAACACTAACATAGACATTTTCACTTTTTATTGTCATACAGCAACAATTTAAATAATTTCGTCCACTCTTGTAGGTAAAATATGATGCCCTTTTACCTCTGCAGTTATTAAGCATGGAGGGTCTTGGTCTTTTTCTACTTACAGTCTGTGCTAAACTACATTCTTGAAATTTTATTTCAGCAGGTATGAAAAGTAATCCTGCAGCATATTTTGCCACTCACACTTTTTTAGTATAGCCATGTTTACTAAATATCTTCTTATACTAAACACCATGTAGCTTTCACAGGCCTCATGACTTGTAAAGTACTGAGTACTTTAAGTGAAGAGTCTGTTCAGTGGAATTCAATCATTCAGCCTTTTTAATATCCTGATTCTCAAATATATGCATACAAATGAATTTCTTCCTTAATATTTTTTTATTCTTACCTTGGTAGAATCTGAGTTTTGAGCAAGCAAGGTCTGGGTTCTTTACAGCCACTTGTTTACACAGATAGAAAGATGGTATGATTAGACACTAAGAGAAACCGAAACTTTAACTGATGAGTTGTTCTTTCCAATGTTTATACTTATCCATTGTCCTTAGAAGCCGCATCACATTCTTGTTGGTTTCTTAGCCGATCCAAGATTTGCAATATCTAAACTACTCGCAACTAGAAGATTTTCCCACAGACTTTAAAACAATAACTGGAGCTAAAAGGAGAAAAGGCAAAAATACGTTACTGATGAATTTTCTATGCCACTTTAACGCACACATGGAAAGCTCTCTGATCAGATATTATCCCAGGTTGTGCTCTCAAAGCATGCACACATGAAGTGGCATGAGGCCCTGTCTTCACAAGCCTCTTCGACCTCTTCTTGTTTTTCTCTGTAGTTTTCTGGTACTTTAAGAGGATGACCATCATCCCTGTCCCAAAGAATCTTAACATTAGTTGCCTGAATGACTGTCACCCAGTAGCACTCACCTCCATTGTTATTAAGTGCTTTGAGTCAAAGTCAAAGCTCGCATCACATCTTCACTGCCTGGTACACTTGATCCTTTTCAGTTTGCATTCAGGCCAAATAGATCCGCAGATGTTGCCATGAACAATCAAATAAGGGACATTCTGGCGTGCCAGAAGCACAAAGCGCAACCAGCTGGATGCAATGTACAAATGCACTGTATGTGACATTGCAGATAACAGTCTGTATATGGGAGGTAGACTTAGAGAGAAACCAATTTATCTCATCATACGGGATGTCCTGGCTAAAACGGGAGAGTTGGCAACCCTAGCCATCTCCCACCTGGACCATAACAACACATACAGAGAGATGCAAAAGTTTGGGCAACCTTGTTAATGGTCATTATTTTCCTGTATAAATCGTTGGTTCTTACAATAAAAAAATTGGCTTGGTAAGCTCAGTGACCCCTGACCTACATACATAGGTGAATCCAATAATGAGAAAGAGTATGTAAGGGGGTCAACTGTAAGTTCCCCTCCTCTTTTAATTTTCTCTGAAGAGTAGCAACATGGGGGTGTCAAAACAACTCTCAAATGACCTGAAGACAAAGATTGTTCACTATCATGGTGTAGGGGAAGGATACAGAAAGCTGTCTCAGAAATTTAAGCTGTCTGTTTCCACAGTTAGGAACATATTGAGAAAATGGAAGACCACAGGCTCAGTTCAAGTTGAGGCTCGAAGTGGCAGACCAAGAAAAATCTTGGATAGACAGCAGCGACGATTGGTGAGAACAGTCAGAGTCAACCCACAGACCCGCACCAAAGACCTACAACATCATCTTGCAGCAGATGGAGTCACTGTGCATCGTTCAATCATTCGGCGCACTTTACACAAGGAGATGCTGTATGTGAGAGTGATGCAGAGGAAGCCTTTTCTCCACCCACAGCACAAACAGAGCCACTTAAGGTATGCTAAAGCACATTTGGACAAGCTAGCTTCATTCTGGAATAAGGTGCTGTGGACTGATGAAAATAAAATTGAGTTATTTGGGCATAACAAGGGGCGTTATGCATGGAGGAAAAAGAACACAGCATTCCAAGAAAAAACACCTGCTACCTACAGTATGGTGGTTCCATCATGCTGTGGGGCTGTGTGGCCAGTGCAGGGACTGGGAATCTTGTCAAAGTTGAGAGACACATGGATTCCAGTCAGTATCAGCAGATTCTGGAGACCAATGTCCAGGAATCAGTGACAAAGCTGAAGCTGCACCGGGGCTAGGTCTTTCAACAAGACAACGACCCGAAACACTGCTCAAAATCCACTAAGGCATTCATGCAGAGGAACAAGTACAATGTTCTGGAATGGCCATCTCAGTCCCCAGACCTGAATATTATTGAAAATCTTTGGTGTGAGTTACAGAGAGCTGTCCATGCTCGGAAGCCATCAAACCTGAATGAACTAAAGATGTTTTATAAAGAGGAATGGTCCAAAATACCTTCCAGCACAATCCAGACTCTCATTGGAACCTACAGGAAGCATTTAGAGGCTGTAATTTCTGCAGAAGCCGCCTTTTGCAGATGCTGTTTACTGACTACAGCTCAGCTTTCAACATTATAATTCCATCCAGGCTCATCATGAAGTTTGGGAATCTGCACATCAGAATCTCTCCTCATGCAGCTGAATCTTGACTTGTTCCTGAGCCATAGCAGTGCATTTTTTTTATTCTTATCTTAGAACTTGCGCTTTGAGCAACTGAGGTCTGGGTTCTTGACAGTCACTCGCTTGCACAGATAAAAAGATCATCTGATTAGAGATCCAGAAAAACCCAAACTTCAACATACCAACTAACAAATTGTTGTTGTTGCCAATGTTTATACATGGCCACTATCCTCAAAGCTTTGGTACATTCCTCAAACTTCCTGCTGTCAGATTTCCCCACAGGTGTACTTAACAATAACTGAAGTTAAAAACAGAAAGGACAAAGATATGCTGATTATTTTGGTATGGTATTTGAAAAACAAGTACACTTTATTTAGACTGAAAAAAAACTTTGTTATTTGATTTGTTATATCATAAACATATGAACACAACACATGAGGTGCAGGCATCACATATATCATTGTTTCATTCAACTTTTAGCATGATACACCACTTTCCCCCAGGGACAGGACTATGCTAAAACAGGTCCACATGTGCTGATGAAAGAGACTCATCCTTAGTAGTCAGACTTCACATTCATTTGATCACCACAGAACTTGTGCGTTCACATCATTAGCAAAAACCTCGATCTAACTTTACAGCTTCACCTCTGCAGTTGAGAGTCAGAGGAGACTCAACAAAAAGCTCCTGTTGTAATAGGGTATCATTTCTTACTGTTATGGGAAAGAAGAGCGAACTTGAGGATCAGGCTAGACGTGTCTGTTGGTGGTTGGCATGCCAGCGACACTTCCTACAAACTGCTGTTCAACACAAACCGCTGCAGGGCTGAAGCATGTTTGTTAAAGGTGTGTTAACTCATGACTTCTTTTAAATTTAATGTTATTTTTTTTTTCATCTTGAATCCAGTATGAAGTGTAGTGTCACGGCCGGTCTAGGAACCCCAACCGCAACACGAAAGAGTGATCCATCCCCTGCTCCACCCCAAGCAGCACATCACACCATAACTTAAAACATAAAATAGTTTTATTTACAAACAAACCAAAGAGAAAAGATCACAGGAGTCACTCAGGCTTCGGGGTGGACCCATGCCAAAATAACAAACAAAAAGGGAAACTAACTCAAGGGAGCGTGTGCTTACCTAGCCCCAAAATAACATAACCAAACAACAGTCACTTACCTCCCTAACTAAACATGAGAGAACTGTACCCAACAGAAAAGGCGGTCCACCCCTACTTCCTCCTGGACCAGCAAAGCCACATAGGGCATGTCGCAGCCCCTGCCGGTTGGGGTAAAACCGAGGATGGATGGCTGCCGTCTTCAATCGTGCCGCCTTATACTTCGCCTCCAGGGCAGCGGGGATCCACCACTCCCGGAGGCGCACCTGCACAGTCACATTTGCATATCATAATCCCAACCCACGGCGACAGCCGTAACAGTAGCGTTCAGTACAAATATCATACAATCAGGAAGTTCTAAGAAAAGGTTTAGCCTTTTTTTGCTTAAATCTATAGGATATAATTCAAAGATGAAATAACTCTGTGTTATTGTAAAATGTGGGACCACTTTGGGATTTAGCAGTTTAAAAAGTGGCTGAGGGCTGTTTGAGTGAACAGTCTGCTTACTCGAGTTCAATCATTAAAAGTTTAAATTAAAAAACAAATTAAATCATTAAATTAAAAATATTTATGTAGCTTTAACTCAAACATGTCATGCCACAGAGTGAAATCCATGCATAAAAATGAACTTCTCACATAATTTGAGGTTTAAGACAGTGAGATCTGGTTGACAGTCACTTGATCAAAAGATCATCTGATAAGACATCCTGAGAAACTGAAACTTCAACACAGATATACCAACAGCTGAGCTGTTGTTGCCAAAATTTCTGTCATAGTCCTGGGTTGGTGACCCAGCATTTTTTGATGATGATTATTATTATTTTCTCTTGTTCTAGTTTTTTTTTCTGATTTTGTATTCTGTTAAACAATCTGGGAACTGATTTACTTTGTAGATCCTTGTGTGAGTTTACTGTGTTCAGCTTGAGTTTACCTGTGCCCAGCGCATCGCCGGAGCACCATTCCATTAATGTGGGGGGGCTGGTTGACCTCTGATGACCTCTAGAAATTTTCTTGAATATCTTTAAAATGATAGCGGCACAAACAAAAATTTTTGCAGCACAAACCAGCACAAACACAGCACAAACGTTTGATACCACTTTTGTTGGATTTGAAGAAGGTGGGGGGGCTGGTG
This sequence comes from Oreochromis grahami, assembly GCA_029532605.1. Classification (NCBI taxonomy): domain Eukaryota; kingdom Metazoa; phylum Chordata; class Actinopteri; order Cichliformes; family Cichlidae; genus Oreochromis; species Oreochromis grahami. Next base: position 14,175 of record JAQSNX010003753.1, read on the forward strand.
GACCTTTTGACCTTTACATTTTCATTAATATCTTTAAAAGAGAAGCGGCACAAACAATAATTTTAGCAGCACAAACCAGCACAAACGTAGCACAGTTGATTGACACCCATTTTGTTTGATTCCATTAATGTGGGGGGCTGGTTGACCTCTGATGACCTCTAGAAATTTTTATTAATATCTTTAAAATGATAGCGGCACAAACGAAAATTTTTGCAGCACAAACCAGCACAAACGTAGCACAAACGTTTGATACCACTTTTGTTGGATTTGAAGAAGGTGGGGGGGCCAACTTCACTCAGGTCACTTCCTGCCATAAAAGACATCTACAGGAAGCGGTGTCTGAAAAGGGCTGGGAAAATCACCAAAGACCCCAGTCACCCATCACATGGACTCTTCACCCTCCTGCCCTCTGGGAGGTGCTACAGAAGCCTCCGGACTAAGACCACCAGGTACCGGAACAGCTTCTTCCCCACAGCTGTCAGACTCCTGAACTCTGCCTCCTGACATCTGACCCACGTTAAACTCATGGACTGAACATACACACACCCACAACCACTAGCACTTTATCACTATCACAATTATCCTAACTGCACTACTGTATAGTTCTGTGTAAATATCATTCTGTACATATGATAATTTTTAATCCTACAACTGTTTATAACTTGCATAGTTCACATTTCTGTATAACTGTACATCTCAGATTTCTGTATTTTTTTATTTCATATTTATATCCTGTTCATAGCTTGTACATAGCTTGTACTCACTACAGCCTGTACATAGTTATAGTTATAGAATGTTCATAACATACTTCACACCGTGTACATTATAACATACCATAATAGACCCATTTCTGTAATATACTTACACATCTATATTATTGCTAATATATATTGTAATATATCTATATCACGGTTAAAGCACTTTCTGGATGGATGCAAACTGCATTTCGTTGCCCTGTACCTGTGCATGTGCAATGACAATAAAGTTGAATTCTATTCTATTCTATTCTATTCTAATTCTAATCATGTGAATTAGGATCAGCTGTGCTTCCCTCCTGTGTGTCATTTCCTAATTACCTTGTGTGTGTATATATAGTGGGTGTTGGTCTGTGCTGAGTATGGGTTTGTCTGTGTTACTGGTGTTTTCTGTGTAACCTGGTGTATTTTTTGCAACTCTCTGCCCATCATTCTGTGCCATTTCTGCGCTTCATCCTGTGTTTGTATGGTTTCAGGTTTGTTTGTTGTTTTTTTTCCCCAGTTTTGGTTATGTTTTAGTTTTGCTCTGGCTTTTGTTGTGTTCACCTTCTGCAATAAAGCTCACTCGCATCACAGCCAACGATAGCATTTGGGGTCCGTTCTCCACAAACACCACATGGCTTGCCCCGGAAGTTATAACAGTACAGAGCGACCACATAATGGACCCAGCAGCATTCGCTTACTCGAAGGGGTTCCGGGAGGACATTAACTAGTCGACCTGTGGTTAAACCATGAGGGGGAGGAGTTTCATCACACTGTGGAGACCCAGCTGCAGCGACTAGTTTCCGGTCTCCCCTGGTTACTGGTTTCGATCACCCGCTCATACAAGACTTCATCCATAACGAGTTTCATGTTCACCCACCAGCCGCTAGCACTTACTTGCCCAGTTCGGCACAGGATGTGGTGCCTGGCCTACCGGACGTGGAATTACCCGGCCCATTAGAGCCATCTACGAGGAAGAAGCTACGATCGTGCCGCCGGCGCATCACCCCACAGCTGGATTTCGGGAGGTCCAAGCAACCAGCTGTGGTGAGTCAGAAGGACTTTTTTTTTTTTTTTTCGGGACTGTTTATTCGGGGGCTGTGGGTTTTGCGATGGAGGATCATGATTACTGCAGTTTCCCCGCTTCACCTGTGAATGAAATCACAAGGACTGCCTTTTCAGGGAGAAGGGTCTGGCTGCAGCCACTGTGGAGCGCCATATTGCCGCCTCCACAATAGCCGGAAGCACGTGCCCTGCATGGATATGGTGGAAGCTTTGGAAGTGGATCGCAAAGGTTGGGACAGAGTCTTTCTTAAATAAATTTGCCGTTAGTAATTTCAAATTCTAGGAATCATCTTGTTTGCTTACACTGATCATGTTGGCACTTTGTTTGCATTACAACAGTCATTTTGGCAAAAAAACACACAGATATGTCCGTTTCCTGGCCCTGGTTTAAATAACATAACTGGATTAATGGCTACTGTGGGCGACATGACAAAAAATACACATTTTGCATTAGAATATGATTTATTGTTGGTGTCAGAGATGGAAAGTAACGAAATACAAATACTTCAATACTGTACTTTTTTAAATCAGGCCCTTGTGCTTTGGACACAAGATTACTTTAACATTTTTTTACTTATATTTTGGAACCTGTACTTCTTCCTTCCACTTGACCTATTAAGCTGAGTCAATATTTCTACTTTTATTCAAGTATTTTTAAACAGAGGTATCTAAACTGTAGTAAGGAATGTGTGTACTTTTGACACCTCTGGTTGGCATGTAGTGGTCAGTTTCAAACGTATTTGTTTTTTGCTTGTTATTGAACAAATTCACTTAACTGCTTTTAACTACCTATAACATCAATGCACATTGTTCCATTTAATGCATATTTAACTTTATTCATGTCTCTCATTCCACCTGCATCAACATTGTGAAGTTTGTCAAAAAGAGATTTTTTTTATATATATATATATATATATATATATATATATATATATATATATACTTCTGTTCTCTGTACTGCTTTTCTATTGTCCAGATTTTAGTCTTTTAAATTGACTGTTATATGTCAATAGAAGCTTATGTCACAAAAGTAAATTTAATATTTTTTTCCCCCAAAATCTATTAAATGCTAAGTGTAATGTGGCATTCCTGCTAAAACCTTAACCCTAAATGTGTACATGGTGTTTATCTCTCTATTTTAGGTGCACATATCAATCTGGAATTCAGCCTCCAAATCAGAATTGCAGGGATGCAACACATGTTGCAGAAGACCATTTCACTGCCCTCTGTGCCCCACTTTCAGCCCTACTGTCAGGACAAAGATCGAAGAGTATATAAGTGGACATATAAAAAAAAATGCTTTGCCTTTCTAAGGAAAGTTTGTATTAAATATACGTCATAGTTATAAATAAGCACTTTTTTCAGCACTTCTGCAGTCTCTTTGTTGACTTAAAAGTTGCTCTTCACATTGTACATTTCAGTGCATTTATTAAATATATTTTTATTTCCTTTTCACCACATTTGTTGGTAGTGCTTGTGATCCATACCATTTTGCTTTCACTATTGAGGAATGCTTGGATGATTTTGTTAACATGTACAATCTGATTATTAGATAAATTGATTGCATTCTACAGGGTGGGCCATTTAAATGGATACACCGTAATAACATGGGGATGGTTGGTGATATTAAAGCCCTGTTTGTGGCACATTGGTATATGTGAGGGGGCAAACTCCTCAAGATGGGTGGTGACCATAGTCGCCATTTAGAAGTCGGCCATCTTGGATACAACTTTTGTTTTTTCAATAGGAAGAGGGCCATGCGACACATCAAACGTATTGGTAATGTCACAAGGAAAAACAATGGTGTGCTTGGTTTCAACGTAACTTTATCCTGTCATGAGTTATTTACAAGTTTCTGACCACTTATAAAATGTGTTCGATATGCTGCCTATTGTGTTGGATTGTCAATGAAACCCTCTTCTCCCACTGATAGCAACACCGTAGGAGAAGTGCCAGCACAGCCATCCAGTATCTGTAGTTTCAGGTGCTTCACATCTCGTATCTTCACACCATAGACAATTGCCTTCAGATGACCCCAAAGATAAAAGTCTAAGGGGGTCAGATCGGGAGATCTTGGGGGCCATTCAACTGGCCCACGACGACCAATCCACTTTCCAGGAAACTGTTCATCTAGGAATGCTCGGACCTGGCACCCATAATGTGGTGGTGCACCATCTTGCTCAAACTCAGGGAATGTGCCAGCTTCAGTTTATAAAAAGGGAAACGCATCATCATGTAGCAATTTCAAATATCCAGTGGCCTTGAGGTGTCCACTGAGGAAGAATGGACCCACTATCATTGTACCCCATATACCACACCAAACCATCACTTTTGTTGTTCCAACAGTCTTGGAGGGATCCATCCAATTTGGGTTAGTGTCAGACTAATAACAGTGGTTTTGTTTGTTAACTTCACCATTCACATAAAAGTTTGCCTCATCACTGAACAAAATCTTCTGCGTGAACTGAGGGTCCTTGTTCCAATTTTTGTTTTGCCATCCTGCAAATTCTGTGCGCCGATCTGGGTCATCCTTGTTGAGATGCTGCAGTAGCTGGAGTTTGTAAGGGTGCCGTTTGTGAGTAGCTAATATTCGCCGAAGGGATGTTCGACTAATGCCACTCTCCAGTGACATGCGGCGAGTGCTACGCTGTGGGCTCTTGCTGAATGAAGCTAGGACAGCCACTGATGTTTCTTCATTAGTGACAGCTTTCTTGCGTCCACATTTTGGCAAATCCAACACTGAACCAGTTTCACGAAACTTAGCAAGATGTTTACTGACTGTAGCATGGGAGATGGGTGGTCTCGTAGGGTGTCTTGCATTGATATCTGCTGCAATGACCCAGTTACTGCGTTCACCAGATATCAAGACGATTTCGATCCGCTCCTCACGTGTTAACCTCTTCGACATGTCAATGGCTGTGAACAAAGAGAAACTTGTAAATAACTCATGAAAGAATAATGTTACGTTGAAACCAAGCACACCATTGTTTTTCTTGTGACATTACGAATACGTTTGATGTGTCACATGGCCCTCTTCCTATTGAAAAAACAAAAGTTGTATCCAAGATGGCCAACTTCTAAATGGCCACCATGGTCACCACCCATTTTGAGGAGTTTGCCCCCTCACATATACTAATTTGCCACAAACAGGACTTTAATATCACCAACCATTCCCATTTTATTACGGTGTATCCATATAAATGACCCATTCTGTACATTATTACTATCAGACTAAACATTTCTCCCACTGAAAAGGCTACATCAGGATGAACAGAATGAACTTGTTGGGCTCGGCGTACCTGGATGATTGAGCATTCGTCAAGACTTTATTATTACTATAGTTATTTTTAGGAGTGCTGTAAGGAAATTCAGGGTTGCTTGAGCATCTGCCAAAAGAGTCTAAACTCGCCAGTGGTTTCAGATTCAGACACACAAGATTTAGACATCCAGAATTCAGCAGCTACACATTTGACAAGGCCTTCAGAGAGATTTAATTTAACACCACTCTTGATAAATTGGTGTATATTGTGATTTTCTTTATTAAAAAGAACAACTTACTATAGGTGGTGCATTTAAGTGCATTTTTTGATGTCAAACTCATATGAGAAGGATAATGTAAAAAGATAGACGGTAATACATGAATACGCAGTGAGTCCAAGCATTAAATGTACCATATTTTTCGGACCATAAGGCGCACTGTCGATGAACGGGTCTGTTTTCATAAATAAGGCGCACTGGATTATAAGGCCCATTAAGCGAAACAAAACAGTCAGATGAGTCAAACTTTACGTAACTCTTTCTTCTTGCTTCCTCCGCTTTGAATCATTAATGTTGCAGCTGCTCCATTCCCATGTTGTTGCAGTATATTAATGACTAACCTCATATTGTGGATGGATTATTTCAGTTGTTCTCCCGACTGAAGTTCGGTCCGTGTACAGGATCCTGCCATGCGATTGCATTTGTCCCTAACCATTGGGAACTCTCACATTAACTTTTATTGAGTGGAAAAAAGTTAGCGTTCATCCTCCAGCTTTAATATGTTTATGTTATGCTAACATAGCTGTGTCGCTACCGATCACGTAGCACATCATTCTATATTCCTGCTAGACTTGTAGTCAAAACCGCCTAATCCGAGACCAAGACCAGAGGGTATCGAGACCAGGACAAGACCAAGACCGAGACCAAGTCGAGACGAGACCAAGACCAAGACCAAGACCGAGACAAAAAAAGTCTTTAAACTGCAGCCAGATGCTGCTTTGTTTACGGGTGTCAGGCATATCTATGTGTTTTTGCTTTCGCACAGCCCTCCTCACCGCTGTCTACTGTCTCACTCACTTACTGAGAGGACAGACGAATGCTCCACTTGACTGTCGCGTCTCTCACCCTCTCTGTTTTTCACATAATGATGTTATCCTATATCCTCGCATTTGATTGGCCACAATATGGAGGGATTGGAGCATAGCTGAGCCACTGTGTGAGAGCTGAGCAGCGAAAGGAAATTAAGTGAGGGTAGAAATGACTGAAAGATTATTAGGCTCTGTTTTGAGTTTTGTTGAAAAAAGAATGACTTCATATAGGAAAAAAATAAATATCACATATGCAGGACACCTTAAACTAGTTTTTTAATTAAGCAGCAAGGCAGAACAAAGTCGGGCCTGTATCAAGACACAGGGACTAAACCCCAATTTAACCAGACCCAGAACTGATCCGGAATTAAAACAGGACTACAACAGTTCAAAATCAGGACCACCTAGGACTTAACCAAGACAGAACCAGAATCAAAACTAGATGATAGTAGCACTAAAAATCATCATAGACCTGCACTACACTTATTTTTTAATTTTACCAAAGTACATTATATAAACTTTTATGAATCTAAATAATTATTTAGCCTTGTTGTGCAAATAAGCCTGCATAACTTAATAAATATAGAATTTGAAAAGTAACAAATGGTATCTAAAAAGTTACACTAGGCACTAGAAACATGTTCTGATGAGTTTTGGCAAACAACCATTTGACTAACATGTATGTCTCACCTGGCTCTTGTTCCATCTCTGTTCTGTCCTCATTCTCCTCTCCATCTCCCTCTCTGTTCCTCTCTCTCCCTCTTTGTGCTGACAATCAAGCCAAACACCAACATCATCAAATAAACAGTGGAAACCAGATATTTACATACTCTTCAGATAAAAACACAAACACTTTTTTTAGTTGTAACATCAAATCAGACTAAATGTTTATTTTTTTAGATTGATAAATATAAAAAACATATTTGTTAACTTTAACAGTAAAGAGAGAAACTATCTGTATTTCTTAATTGCAAATGGCACCAAAATGTATTCAAAATTGTGTCACACTTATGGAGGTCCACAATTCTTTTCCTGGTGTTTTGGTTGATATCTCTTGATTTTCCCATGTCAAAGAAACAGGCACTGTGTGTTGGGGGTGTCTTGTATGCATCCACAGGTGTGCACCAATTTACTCACATGGACTCTACTAACCAATCAGAAGCTTCTTAAGCTCAGAATGGAATCGTCTGGAGTTTTCTTATTAATTAACAATAAACTTAGTGTATATGTACTCCTAAATTTGATGAAAGTGATTAAAATAGACAGCTCCCTCTTTTTATTCTGACATTTAACTAATTCAAAAGATATTTCAACATTTATTTATCTAAAACAAAACAAGTTTACTCTAAATTGATGTTTAACAGTTAAACAAAAAAAAAAACCGTTTTTGTTTTCTCCTGAAAGTGTATGTAAATATCTGGTTTTAACTGTGAATATACTGCTGTGTATTGAAATTTCTCTTGTGTTGCATAGAAATATACTGAACAACATACAAAGCATAATATATAAAATAACAACTACCTGAGTTTTTTCTTTGAAAGAAGCCCCTTATGTCCATTGTTGTGTTCATCAGTACACAATTGAAACCGATTTAGAGAGTTTATTTAGCCGTGGAGGGTAACAACTGAAAATATGAAATGTAAGCTAATGTTACAGGCCCCACTATGGTGGGCGCGTAGCCAGATTACAATCCTGTAAAACAGGAGAGAAAGTGAACACAGGAGACACGCTGCCGTTTGCCTGGTCAATCTTGCCAGAATGGAAAACTTACGGCAGCTATGCACCCGACTCAGTTCCCAAAGCACGCTGTTGCCCCCTACTGTCCAAAGTGTTATACACTCTCCTGGCAACAGGGAACTTACATGACATTGTGGATTTAAATTACACCAATAAACCAACAAAATAAAACATACATAATAATCTCCATATATCACGACACTTACAATTGTGACCACATATCTGTGTGGATCACATGCTCCCAAACAAAAAAAGATGGCTCCAGACATTTCAAGAAAATACACAGAAAGTTGTTAAGAGATTTTTTAGGATTTTGGGATTTTTATTATGTTATACTTAAAAGTACGTTTCATTATCTAAATGTGTTTGCTCTTTTCAGTATTCAGCTTAAACTCTGCAACTCTGTGCAGACTCCTAAATGGGGAAGTTACACAGGAAGCCTGCAGTTCTATTTCTCTCTTCCTGTATGTGCTCTCAGGGGCACCTGTGCTCTCCTGAATAAAGACTCTTTCTTTTTACTCGAGTCTCTCCCTGAGTCTCACCCGTGTACACGTTAAACCTGTCTGAGCGTTTTATTCCGACCTGAGTTGCAATACAGGAAAACTCCTGACATTTCTTGGTCCTTCGAGCCGGATGGGACAAAGCATTTTGTGAGATCCCACAGGAAAACCTCATCGAGCCCTGACGTCGTGAGAAGCCCGCGCTGAAGTCTGTCGACAGCTCCTCTCTAGGTAGAGGATATAAAGTCCAGACATGACATTCGGGTTATGGCCAGCGTTCTTATAAGTGGTCCATGGCGGTGGGGGTCGATGAGGTAGACCTGAGAGACCGGCAGCAACCAGGTGAATATTAACACTCTGAGACACCTCACGTAAAACGTTTTAAAATAAAATAGAGCTCGTCTGGGACTGGTAGCTCCCCCGTAGTGGCTAAAGTAGGCTCGCCCAGAGGGGCTGGTAGCATTTTAAAATAAAATAGAGCTCATCTGGGACTGGCAGCTCCCCCGTAGTGGGTAAAGGTAGCGCCCGTATAAAAGTACTGTTTTGTTTTGTATTGTTTTATTTTTGTTGGTGGAATAAGTTGATTTTACAGCACAATAAGGAGGCTGAACTATTCCACTGTTTTGTTTACTGTTGGCCACCCAAGTACTGGTGAAAAGAGACAGGTCGTGTTTCATCACGTAAAGGTGACACCGCTTTCAAGAATAGCTTGAAAGTAGAAGGCCGTGTCAACTACCTCTCTCGATTCTCGTGCCAGAGAAGGTGCCGCAGTTGTGTAGTTGTAAAGTATTAAAATTAAAAGGATTAAAATGGGTAATGAAGCTTCAAAACTCACTGCTGACGAGCAGTGGTTAGAGAAAAATGTCCAGGCGCCAGACAAATTAGTGCATGTAGACGGAGGAATCCTAAACAAACTAAACCCCCCCACATGGGAGGGAAAATGTAGCCCCTCCGCATTGACTAAATTATAAGAATCCCTCCAAGGAGAATTAAATACTGAAAAGGATGCTAAAAAGAAATCAAAGCATACACAAGAGTTGTAATATTTTAAAGCATGGAAAGAGGAATGAAGTGGAATAAACAAAAGGTTAAATTAAGGTTAACTTAAATTAAAGCAAAGCTTATCTAGTGATAAGCACGATAATAGGAGATAATAGGAAGGTTAACAACCTGTAAACTGGTATTAACAATGAAACATAGTGGCTAGTGGCTAATGTTGCACTCCTGGTGAGTTTCTTAACACTCACCCGAAAGAAAGAAGATGAACAACGCATGGTATCGATATATACATGACAGCACACCCAGAAAGGACTGCTATGTTTGCTCCTATATGCCCCCAACGACACATAAATAAAATAGACTTTAGCTAATTACTTACAAAAAATTATTTATTTCCCCAACCCACGCGGAGCCGTAGAAGGACTAAAGACCCACATGCAGCTCCGGAGCCACAGGTTGCCGACCCCTGGTCTAGGGTGTTGATGATTTTCCTAAATCCCTCATTTTGCACAGTGTTGATGGAGCCATATCTTTGGTCAGGTGATAAGTGATAGCCTCCATAATTTCTTTGTGCCTGCGGGAGTTCGACGTGTACAGGGAAGCACGTCTCGGGTCTTTGCTGCAGGACCTCTATAAGTCCTGGCTGACGTCTTTCGGTGTGTCTCTTTTTCCCCTCGATGAATGTCAATTCCAAGGATCCGGCTCGAAGCATAAACCTATTCGCTGGAACGTTCAGGACAATTTGCTACACAGCAAAAACAAGACACAAGTAGGCAAAGTTCCTTGTAGTACTCATGCATGAGGGAGGCCTGCCTGGAGCCAAGTGTCGTTCCACCCACTTGACCCCCGTCAGACTCTCGTCCGCTCCCCCGTAACACTGCTCTTTTATTGTGGTTACATGAATATGCATAGGTTCATTAACATATGACATCTTATATAGGTATGCGTGTGTGTGTGTGTGTGTGTGTGTGTGTGTATCTGTGTGTGTATGGGGTCAAGATGTAACCCCAGGAAGACTCTCCAGAGCCGTCCATCTAAACAAAAGGCACTTAGCCTAAAACAGATATAGATACGTTTATCCTACCATAAGACAATAAGACAAGGTACGACCTCTCCCATGCTCCTAAAATGTGGGTGTGAAAGTCAGAGAGCTCTGGAATGCACACAAAGCTTGCAGACCACTAAGGATCAAACCTCTACCAATCTACACCTAATTACAAAACTCTAAGAATATATAAGTAGATATTTCTAAGCATAAATGACAATCACAATACAAATCTAACAATCCCCATCATCCCTTGCGCTCCAAGAGGTACCCCAAAAGAAACAGCGCCCTCCAGTGGCATGTCCCATAATACTGACCTTCCACCTGGCTACACATACAATTCTCATTACTCCATACAACACTTTTGAGCATAAACCAGTGGTTCCCAAACTTTTTTTGCTGAGCCCCCCTTTGTTTTACAAGAAAAATGTTCGTGCCCCTGGCATAAACCATCCGGAGCGCGGGAGGGTGTCCGCCTGATCTCGAAGTGTCTGAGTGTTTCTCACATTCTTATAGCTTCAGCCCCCCCTCCACCTAGTCATAAAACCTAAACATTCACATTCTTTCTCTCTTATGGCGCCTAAGTGACGGCCTTGGCTCCTTGTTTTTATCTCCTCCTGATGAGATGGGGCAGAAAACCTCTCCGGTATGCTCTGTTCTCTTCTAATCAGACAAATAAGGCCATGAGTCTGAAAACGGTATTTCTTATAACTCAGCAGTATAATGCATCATACAACAATATCATTTATTCACTATAAATCAGCAGTCTAATGTAATACAAATCAGTTTAATAACTGTAAGTAGTAATATACCTACAGCTTTTTTGCCCCCCCCCCCACTTCCCCTTTCCCCCTGCGCGTCCATGTGAGTGCATGTACGCGTGAACGGACTTTGCACGTGCATGTGAGTTCGGGGGTCATATGAGTTTACATGTGTTTAATAGTGTTTTATTTAATGAAACTATTATGTGTTTTAATTAAACTGTTTTTAAGAACTGTATAGGTCTCAGCACTCTATTATTTACACATAGATGATTTATTTTAGCTAGTTTAGGAGCATTTTACTTTTAATTTAACTAGTTAGGAGTATTTTACTTTTTCTTTAGCGCTCTGAAAGACACAGAGGCTAATAGTTTTAAACAGAGCACCACAAACAACATGTATTCCTTTAGAAATAAACTTTTCTTCTGATACTTCTAAAAACCGCATATTCTTAACTAGCCACACTAGCACTGTAACAACCCCCAATGTTCCTTTAATGCAACTAGCCCTATAATTATCTACTAGTCGCAAACACACTGCAACAGAAAGACTTGTTGATTACACATAGATGATTTAACTGTTTTAGGAGCATTTTACTTTTCTTTAGCGCTCTGAAGGACACAGAGGCTAATAGTTTTTAAACAGAATATCACAAACAGCAGGTATTCCTTTAGAAATAAAACTTTTCTTGTGATACTTCTAAAACCACATATTCTTAACTCTGCAACAGTTAGACAGAGGGGGCTACAGTTACGTCCCCAACAGCCATCCTTATCAAGAACACCCCAGCACACGCACATCCCAACTGTAGTTCCATAGTTTCCACATTTTCATTACAAACAGTTCCTTTATCTTATCATGACAGAGGTCAACTGAAACCGTGTCCAACCCCCCCAGTTGGTAATGACAACTCGTAGTGGGCTGGTCTAACACTTTTAGATATAAAGCAGACTCTTTCACCATTTGGAACATCCAACAGCTCGACCTAAGGAACACAGACACCTCTAACTAAGGAGTGCAGGATGACATCTGTATCAACCATGACGAGCAGCCAGGACATCGCCAAGCAACAGCCGCACTAGGTACGTCTACAGGCGTATGCCCCCGGGGCCCTCATCGCAAAAAGCAACGCTGTGAAAACGCCGTAGATGGGACTGAATTTAAGTTAGAATATCGAGGCAGTAACGGGTATGTGTATACCGTTAAATATACCAACGGAGAAGTTATACTTTGTGTAGATTGTGGTGAGGGAGTGTTTTGGGGGGAAACACAAGTCATGTCTACTAAAAACTGGAGACTCTTTCGCACTGTTGTTTGTGCGGACTTGGACAATGTGGGCTTCCCAGAGATGTTGTATGTTTCCCAGTGGAACAGTCCGACAGGCTCTGAGCTTTACAGGGTCGAGGCTGATCGTTTCAACCGCACCCCAGATGACTTTATTTTTCTCAGTGTATGTGATGACAGGGAAAGTCTTATTGCTGCCAGAGGGGTTGAAAACTGGAGGTTAAATCCTTACCCTCTGAGCATAGAAGAGCGGACTACATGGTTTAAGGACATGTTTTTTATACAGTGGTGCGACTGGAGAGCTATGCTGCGTTTGTTTAGCCAGATTGACGACGCCATCAAGAGGGATAGTCTCAACACTGCGTACGAGGGTATTAGAAAACGCCTTGTTTTTGATGATTTTGTGATTTGCCCGAAGACTGGCCTGCCTTCTACCCTGTTGTTACGTTCCCAAAAGTTCTTCACCTGTGTTCCTTCAGACAGGCAGGACGAGCAGACATGTCCCCCTGCATCGCTTGTTGATATGTCCACCCCAGTCCTCTTCACTCATACTTCCGGCCAGCTAGATGCTTCCGCCACTAGCAGCCAATCACTGGAGCTGCCAATGAACAGTCTGAGTCCGTGCAGGGTACAGACAGACACGGGTTTACCGCAATCATTGGTGGATGAGGTGTGGCAGGAGCAGACCCTGCTCAGGCTGTTAAACCTGGTGGAGATCCCTGTGCTGGAAGGCGTGCTTCAGTGCAGGCAGAGTCCATCCTCTCCATCTCCAGCCAACCTAGCACACAGTAACCCAGACTTGATCTACAGCAACAACCACCTGGACCGACAGATCCTCAAGGCCTTCCGAGACTCTCAGGAAGATGAGTGGCTCTGTGCAGCTTTGGACTGTTTGGACTTCCTGCCTGACCAGCCGGTAGTGGAGCTGAGCAGGGAGCTGCCTGCTCGGTTCTCGACATGTGATGGTCCCTTGTTACGTTCCCCTGAGAGGTCTAGGCGGTGAGGGGGAAGTAACAAAAAGTGTCCGGGTCAGAAAAAGGAGTCAAGGAGGCAAAAGGGTTAAATTAAAGAGTTTTATTAAAGTAGCTCAACTAAAAGAGACGGACGAGCCGCTATCACCATTTAAGGAAAACAAACAAAACTCAAGTGTTGGTCAATAAAATAAAAGTAAGTCAAAAAGAGCAGCTCACTAGCTGCAAACCACAAACGCACAGCTCACAAGCTGCAAACCACACTAATGGTACTCTGGCCCAGAGCTCACCTTTCCCTGTGCTTAAATACTCTTAATTACTGACGAGAGTCAGCTGCACAAAAGAAAGAAGGTGGCACCTCAGGCAGATGGGAGATTGTAGGACACACCCACACAGGCACCTTCAGGATGAGGCCCTGCTAGGGCCGTAACACCTGTGCAAACCTAAAATCATAAGGCCCTCTGACAACTAAATAAACCAAATGGTAGGTCTAGTGTGTATGTGTGTGCGTGTGTACGTATCTATGCAACAAAATATAACATCTTTTTATTGTTCTCATTTTTTCAGAGGGAGACATGCAAGCGTGGGACCTCACAGACTCCCCACCGCCATCGTTGCTAATCCAGACCCCACCACCTTCACCCCCCTCTCCACAATTGCTGCAGGATTCTACAGGATCGGGTCTGTGTGAGGAAACCATCATCGACATCAAGCTTGCAACCCACCACCTGGTGATGTTGGCGCTAATTGACTTTCTACAGGATACATGCTACGGATGTCAAACAGCTCAAACCAGTCAGGTGCAACACAGCTGCTTGCACGAATTGTCCGAGTATTTCTTTAACACCTACTATGACGATGTGATGATAAGGCTCAAGACAGACGATTCATCCCCGCCATTCGCCTGTTTGTACGCTCATACACAGTCGATGGGACTGGAACACAATTCAGCAGGATTGCAGAACACACCATGACCGAACTGAGATCATCACAACATATAGTATGTGCAATTAACGACAATATTGCACAGCTGCTAGAAGCAAGTCATTATGCTCGCCATGTTAAACCAGCCATGCTTCGCATGATTGGTAACTACTGGGCTGGGAGACACCTGGTTTAATGTATGCTGTTCAGTATTCATTGTCTGTGTGAATGAAATAAAAAGACATGTTAACACCAACATCTTTATCATTTGTGTCTTGCATACATCATGGAAAACACCTTGTATAAAATTTATCACGATCCAGCCCATCCTGCTGGCTTGGCCAGTTTAAATAAGCTCCGTATAGCTATCACTGAGGCAACAGGTGTAAAACCCTCATTATCTCAGGTCAAACATTATTTAGAACGAGATGACACTTACACACTCCATAAACCAGCTAGGATCCACTTTGCCAGAAATTGAGTATTGGTTAATGGAATCGACAAACAGTTTCAAGCCGATCTGGTTGATATGTCTGAATACATGACAGATAATGATAATGTTAGATACCTACTAACATGTATAGATGTATTCTCAAAATATGCATGGGTTAGATGTCTCACAACCAAGACGGGCCCAGCCGTAGCAGCCGCATTTGAGGATATACTTGCTGAGGGAAGGATCCCTATGAAACTACAAACAGATGAAAGCAAAGAGTTTTATAATACAACCTTTAAACAGCTAATGAAGCAATATAACATCAAACATTTCTCAACAGCTAGTGGGTTAATATTGTTGAAAGATTCAACCGCAGCTTCAAGGGTAGAATGTGGAAGTACTTAACATCCGTCAACTCAAGGAGATATGTACATGTCTTCTCCGAGCTCACACAGGCATATGACAATGCTTATCACAGGTCTATCCAAATGGCTCCGGCAGATGTAAATAAGGATAATGAGAAGCAGGTCTTTAACACCCTGTACAAAACCAAGCCTCAGAGGAAAGTGCGTTTTAAATTTAATGTTGGCGACACCGTACGAATATCAAAACTGAGAGGAGTGTTTCAAAAAGGATACGAACAAACCTACACCGATGAGATTTTCACAGTCAAAGAACGTATAGGGAGACAACCCCCAGTGTACAGACTAGCCGATCTAGCAGGAGAGGTGTTGAAAGGCACATTTTATGAGCCTGAAATACAACGTGTGATTGCTGATAAAAACAAAACATTTAAAATTGAAAGCATATTGGCTAGAAAAAAAGTGGGCCGGAAAAAGATGGCTCTAGTAAAATGGTTAGGATGGCCCTCAAGTTTTAATTCATGGATTCCAGAAAAAGACATCATCGAGGTGTGATTAACCCTGATGACACAGCTCTGCAGACATTCATTCAGCACTGTGCAGAGACAGAGTAAAGAAGGATGGATAAAAAGAACAACAAGGCAGGCTTTTATGTGACACTCTTCTCGAATGCGTCAGCTAATGTTTACCCAGGCAATAAGATATCTAATTATAGAACAAAGTTAGCAAAACCTATTGTTTTGAATCATTAGTATGAGGTAGCTGTTATAGAGATACAGTACCCACGCACTTGGCTGTCTTTTCCACAAGCAGATTCACGAGTAGAAATTTATAACCCTGTCAAAGATGACGCCCTATCCGTAACGACGATTGAGCTGTCTTGTGGGTCATTATACCTCTGTGGAGCAGATAATAAAATAATTTAATTTGAAATGCCAACAGCAGCCAGGCACGGCAGACATTAAAACACAATACAACATAGTTAGTAACTATGTCAATGTTATGGGACCTAGAGGCAGCGTTCTCACATTTAGAGGAAGACTAGCAGAAATCCTAGGATTCAAAACAGAAGAACCATTTGTACTTCATTATAAAAACACATACGCCCCGCATCCTGCTGACATATACGCGGAAAATACAACATGTTTATTTATGCAGATATCGCCGATTATCAACTTGTGGGTGACGCCCATGCGCGGCTATTAAGGGCTATAAATATCACAGACGATGTCCGGCGCGTAGCCATTTTGCAATTTGACAGCCCACACTACACACCTGTGTCAAAGACATTAATCGACGACATAGAAATTGATTTGAAAGACGACCAGAATCAACATATACCCTTTTTATATGGTAAGGTGTTTGTCAAGCTTCACTTCTGTCCAATAAGACAGCAATTTTAAAAAGAAAGGATGGGTGTCTACAACACAGATGAAGCAAAATATCTAAAATATTACCTCGCGCAAGTTGGGGGTGATTTGGGAGGGTATATAGGGACCAGCACGCAATATGGCGCAGGTCTGGGCGGATTGTTCCGCAGCTTATTTAGATTTGCAGTACCGCTGTTTAAAAAAGGAGTCAGTATAGTCAAACCCCACCTAAAAACCGCCGCATCAGGCATAGTGTCTGATGTCATATCCAGCATAACTAAGCCCACAATCACTAAGCAGGACGGTAACGGAGTGTATGTGTATACGCCCAATACTTCAAAAACCCCACCCACAGCACGTACACTGTCTAGAAAGCGTAAAACCACAAAATCAGCCAGAAGATCCAGCAAACGGACACCATCCCACGGAATGAAAAGACCCAGAACCAAGCGTTCAAAAACTACAGCATTTGACATATTCTAAATGGTGCTGTTATACAGTCAATCTGAAGAATGTGTAAAAACAGAGGTGGATCTGTTTACTGTTCCCTACACACAGACTAGCATTGAGAAAAGTGTGTTTATTGAAATAAACCTGTTTCGGCAATCACTGATGGAGACCCGATCGAGTTTTACATCTCATCGTCTGGCGAAGATTACCTGGATCTAAATGACACATATCTACACAAGTGTGAGAATCACAAACGCTGATGGCTCAAACCTGGCTAGAGATGCTAACGTAGGATTTATTAATTATCCCGGATGCACCTTATTTAGCCAAGTCGATGTTAATTTGAGACACACGCTCATTAGTCAATCATCCAACACATATCCATACAGAGGTGTGATAGAATGTCTTATCAATTATAATAAGGACACTTTAGACACACAGTTCAGCACCGGGTTATTCTGTAAGGATACAGCATCACACATGAATGACACATCCACAGAAGGGGACAACCAAGGCCTTGTGACCAGAGGCGAATATACAGCAAATAGCAGCATTGTTGAATTGATAGCGCCTGTACATGCAGACCTGTTTTTTCAAGAAAAACTGTTACTTAATGGAATCGACCTGTCACTGAAATTTGTGCGCTCTAAAGACGAGTTTGCTCTCATGACAGCTGATACCAATGGATACAGAGTTAAAATTGTCTCAGCCAGTCTCTTTGTCAAGAAAGTTAGTATATCACCGAGCGTCAGACTTGCACACAGCAAGGCATTGCACCATGCAAACGCAAAATATGCTATTGTTACACCGCTGAAATGATGGGCCAACTCATCTCCCGTGCAACATATTTATTTTTACAGAAAACTATAAAGACAGAAAAATAAGACAATCAGTTCTCTTCGGCACGCGGGCCGTACGCTGCCTCTTCACCACTGACACTACTTCTTCTAGTGTAGCTGACATTACTTTATACAAGTAACTTATACAGTTTCATATTCACGTGCACCACTTTTATAAACTGGTTAAATCACAAAAATACATTTTACTATACGTATGAATAACATAGTGAACTCTGATTACAGTTTTATATTGTTTTTACGACTGTTTTAATCTATTTATGGACCCGTCTTCTTAACTTATTAAACTAGATCTCTTTCAAATAAATGTTTTTCTTAACATATTTTTTACAACATTCACTCTTCATGAACTAAATATAAAGCAATTCACATTTTCTCTTATTGTGCAAAACATATATATTGTGACTTTAACCCAAAAATACTTGCACCGAGCTCACAGAGTTTCGGTACAGTCTAACACTTGGATCGGCACAGGCTAACAACTGGACCAACTTGGAAATTAGCTCTTTAGTTTAACATTCGCCACACACAAGACATTTATCATTAATCATCACTGCTGTCTGTCACTTTTATAACCTCTGTTTCATATTATCAACCACCAGCTTACCTGTAAAAACAAAAAAAATAAGACAATCAGTTATCTTCGGTGCGCAGGCCGTACGCTGCCTCTTCACCACTGACCCTACTTCTTCTAGTGTAGCGTCAGCTACTGATGCATACGAGACTGAGCGCCCTCTGCTGGTGGAACTTATACAACAGTAAAACTGACATTGCAGTGGCCTTACTAAAAGAAAGTGTCTCTGAGCATAAAATAAAATGGGGGGGTACTATTTTCATGTCTCTATCTTTAACATAGTGCCACACTCTCCCCCACAAAATTAAATGTCTCCTGACATTTCTGTCTGCATCATCTATTGAACCATCGCTTTAACACACTCCTACAGCCCATGGTCTCCAGAAGCCATTACAGTCAATCACCTGAGCCGTAGTCACTGAACAGTTCCTCTGAACCAAAGTTGGCTGACCTAAAGTGTCATAGCTCAGTACAGTTGGTTGCTGTCTTTGTCTTTGAGGTCGCTACCTCACAGAGTCAGTCTCACCACCAGTTGCAGCTAAAATGTCAGTCATAGCATCACCACTTAGTGGCCTATCATTGTCAGGGTCAGGGCCTTGGATCTGCCCAGACACAGTAGTGTAGTGGCAAATCCTCTTCGCTCTGTAGTGGCAAATCCTCTTCTTGACAGTGGAGACTCAGATGAGGCTGGAAGGACTCTGCCAAAGGGTTAAGCGGAGTCTGCCTCTGTCGTCTCCCTGGAACTGGCCTGAGGTACCACTGGAAGGTGCCACTGTCGTCATCATCCGATGTGTCGCCATTCCCTGGCTGCTGCTGTCTACGCGGAGGTCTGAACTTCTTCCTTGTCACCGTTGGAGAGTCTTTTTGGGGCTAAACAGTCTGTGTTGATGGCTTCTCAAGTGGCAGGAAGTCACAGGGCAGTAGGAGATTTCTGTGCACCACTTTATCTCTGCCTTGGCCATTTTCAGGGCTGATCACATACACTGGACTGTCATCTGCTTTCCTCTCCCTCACTTTGTAGACTTGGTTCAACCAAAAGGACTGGATCTTTGCGGGACCACCTTGAGGAGTGAGATTTTGGAGGAGCACTCTATCCCCAGGCTGAAGATCTCTCCCTTTAACTTTCTTGTCGTAGTACGCTTTGCCTTGAGCAGCTTCCTTCGTAGCAGTTTGAGAAGCCACTGTGTACGCCTCCTGCATTCTCTTTTTCCAGCAGCTAACATAGTCATCATAGTCCACATGAGCTTCATCCCTTTTCAGGTCGAAGAGCAAGTCGATGGGCAGGCGTGGGGAACGTCCGAAGATGAGGTAATATGGAGCGTAGCCTGTTGCCTCATTCTTCGTACAGTTGTACGCGTGGACGACTTTAGCTAGCGACTCTTTCAATCATCCTTCTCCTTGTCCTCCAGGGTCCGCAACATGGACAGCAGGGTGCGGTTGAATCTCTCCACCTGTCCATTACCCTGTGGGTGGTAGGGTGTCATGTGGGAGCCCTGGATACCAGAGAGTTCTTTCAATCTTGCCATGAGTTTGTTTTCGAACTCCTTGCCCATGTCGTGGTGTAGTCTGGTCGGGAAGCCGAACTTGAGTGCAAAGTCATTGAAGAGCTTGTCAGCGACTGTTTTAGCTGCTTTGTTCTTCGTTGCATAGGCTTGGGCAAACCTCGTGAAGTGATCCATGACAACAAGTATATACTCATAGCCCTGCTTACACTTTTCCAGGTGAAGGAAGTCTATGGACACCAGCTGGAATGGGTAAGTGGACTGGATTGGGGACAAAGGTGCACGGGTCTGCTTACTCGGTTTCTTCTTCTTAAGACACTCACATTCTTCTGTAACAAAGTGTTCAACCTCTTTCACCATCTGCGGCCAGTAGAACCTGTCTCGAATCAGCTCGGGCGTTCTTTCCACCCCACCATTCTGGTCTACGTGAAGCTTCAACCACTGCTTGAGTAGTGCAGCTACTGCAGGATGCTCTGACTTCACCTCAGTTCTACTCAGTCTTCTACCCAGCGACTTATACCAGAGCACTCTTGCCAGAACTTCATCTGCTTCCTGGGCTCTGCGTATCTGGTCTGGTGTTAAAGACTGGGTAGTGTCAGAATCTTTGATTAATTTCAGAGCACTAACCTGGATAACTCCAACACCTTGACAAGGGTCTCTCTCCTCCACCGTTACAGACTCCATTGATGCGCTTATGGCTTCCTGTCCAACTTCAGCTGTACAGCTCTTCATGTAGCTGTCAATGTCCAGCGGCATTCGCGACAACCCATCAGCATCTGCGTTGGTCTTGCCTGGACGGTAGCGGATGGTGAAGTTGTAGCTGGCCTGCTCCGCGACCGATCTGTGACCTGTGGCGTTAAGCTTTGCAGTAGTGAGCACATATGTTAGTGGGTTATTATCAGTGTACACCACGAACGATGGGGCATGGTACAGATAATCCCGGAAACGTTCACAAATCGCCCACTTCATAGCCAAAAACTCTAATTTGCCAGAGTGCAGGTGGTACTTTTTCTCTGCTGGACTCAGGGTGCGGGAACCATATGCTATAACTCTCATCTTGCCTTGCTGCCGCTGGTACAAAACAGCACCTAGCCCAACCTGTGATGCATCACAATGTAACACAAAAGGCTCTGTGAAGTCGGGGTACCCGAGAATGGGGGGTCTTGTAAGTGCATCTACAAGCTGGTTCAATGTCTCTTGGTGGGAGGTCGTCCACTGAATGGGCGCCCGTGATGGTAAGTGGCCTTTACTTTTCTTCATCTCCTTTTTGGACTTGTCGGCTGAGACTGGAGCAGAGTTCTCAGAAGATGGAGGGCTGAGCAGGCTGTAGAGTGGATGGGCTACACGGGAGAAGTTGGGGATGAAAGGCCTGTAATAAGAGAGGAAACCAAGCATTTGACGTACCTCTCCGATGGTTGCAGGTGTCTTTTCCTTTAACGCTGTCAAGAGATTTATTCTAAATGACACTTCTTCAGCTGAGAGTCTAAGAGTGAAGAGACACACACTGTAGATCTTTACTTGCAAATGCGGTCACAGAACGCTCACAACAGAGTGGGGGCCCTGTGATCAGCGCTCTGTTCTTGCACTTGTCTTTATTTATATACAAAAGTAATACAACAGTGAATACGTCTATTCATAGGCAGAGGAATGTTAGTGCGTAGGGAGTGAAGATAAGAATGGTTTAGGTGTATGCGTGTGTGTTGTGAGATTCAGAAGGACGCAGCCCTTCTTCTTGTTAGAGAGCGCAGATAAAAGTATCCAGCTCTCCTCTTCCTGCTTGTTCAGCTATTATCGCTGTGAGAAAGAATTTATAAAACAGTCTTGTAATGGACAACAGTCTTAAGTCATCAAAAGGTCAACATACAGTATTCTATCATATGCAAACTTATATCATTAAAAGCTTATACTGACTACTAAGTACAATTTTCCATTGACATTCCCTCCTGTTGTCAGTATAACTTTGAAGTGAGATATCAGTATGTAACATCTTGTTGTACATTTTCTGTCACATCATCATTAATCACACAAAGTCTTCATGCTCCAACAGGTCGGGGTCATCATCATCATTTGTCACGGCTATGTATGCAGCAACAGTGGAAACAATTATACGGTTAATCATGAGTTTTAGACATGGCAGGATACATGTTACAAAAACACAAAATAAAGGTAAAAATACAAAAAGGGATAAATAGAATAAATAAGAATAAGAATACAAAGGAATTGCAAGTATTTCAAGTATCGAAGTCTATTGCACCGTTGGTTTTTAACAAAAAGTATTGCACAGTGAAAAGGCAGTAGTAGTCTTTTTAGCAGTCACTTGTATTATTTACATAGGCCTGATTTTGGGCCTGCTGGATCTGTCTCAAGGCGTTCAGGGCATCAGTCATGTTTGATGAGTGTACATTGTCTGATGTGTGTGTTTGTGTATGTTGGCGTGTTTATCACTTTCCTGTTCTGGTGTTTTGAGTAAACCACGGCCTGAAGAGTGCCCTGGGGTCCTGCCCTCCTCCTTTTCAGTCCGGTTGCGACCATTGCTGCTGCTGCTGCTGCTGCTCAAAGTTCAGTCTGTCCTGGTTTTGGCCCCAATTGGGGCAGTCCTTTCTTCTTCTGTGTTTTGTCCATTCTGAGGTGCCTTTTGACCTCAGTTCCTCCTCCTGTCTCTGGCACGCCCTTTCTTCTGCTGCCCGATCATCCGTGTTGGTCCATCACTGTCCTGCACAGTGTTAAATGCAAAGTTATCAAGGTCAGCATTCTTTTGCTCGGCCTTACTTTACATTCGGGCTTAATGGGCGTCTCGTCACAGCTCTGTCAACTGAAGCTGTCTGGAAATCTCCCCCGTGTAGTGAAACGGGCCTTGGATTTAACACTCTCCGTCTCTGCTGCATGAGATCCTTTTCCTACAGCACTGTTGACATTTTCAGATTGTTGTTATGGGTCCAGCTGCTGCAGCATTTGGTCAGTGTCAGGGTCAGAGATGGTAGAGGGGAGAGCAGGAGTCCAGGTCAGCTTCGGCTTTCAGGGCCGGCAAAGCAGCCTGTAATCAAGCATTGAGAGGGAAAAACAAAAAACAGACAACAAAAAACAGACAACAGGAAAATGATGTTGTTTTGGCTGTGTGATTCAGAGAGGGGAGAAACACCGGGCCAGGCCCTGTGTCAGCCTCCCCCCCCCCTTTTTTTTTTCTCCACAATATAATCAACTCATAACCCACCAAGCTGACAGGACAACACAGGTACATGTTAAAATTCATAAGATCACGTTTAAAGGCACAAAAAGGGATTTTCCTTCCTTCAGTAATCACTTGTATGATTCAATCAGCAGAAAACATCTCACAATTTGACTCTTAACCACTAAATTTGTTGTTTCATCACTGGTTGGTCATACCAGTGATTCTCTTTGAAGTTGTTGTCCTGCAACCCAGAGAGTTTATTTGTTAGTAGTGGATAAACTTCAGCATTTGATAACAAAACTATTAAGTTTTCCCTGTTTTAACACTAATGAGGGATATAGGCGCATGTATAGTGTGTGCTGTAGTGTAAGCTGTTCTTCATTGCATGTATGTGTATTAATAGCTTGCATGCAAGGCCTCTGGGCCTGTCTCACCCAAAAGAGCATTTTCTCAACAGTTGCCTTTCTCTCGCGTGTGTTAAGAAAGGCAAATGTGCTTGTAGCAGTTGTGAGATTATTATGCTGTTATATATTACATTATACCTATAATCAAAATGAGTGAATCATGATACTGCTGTAGGCCACATCATACTTCTGAGTTAAAAGAATGTGAAAATCATTAGATTTATTAGATAGGTTTGTATTATCCTATACTGCTGATTTACTGTGAGTGAGTTACACTGTTTCATGAAATTTCATACTGCCGAGTTATGAAAAGAATATTGTATTCAGAGAGCAGGGGCCTCTCTCTCTTTTTTTTCCCTCTTTGTGATAGTAAAAAGAACAGAGCACATGCCACGGGAGGGTCACCCCCACCTTTGGTGGAAGCAGAAAAACAGGGAGCCAAGGTCATAACTCTGGCTCACTAAGAGTTAGAAAGAATATGAATGCTTAGTTTGTGGCTGTGGCGCATTTTCTATAGCTTCTTTTCTTTGTTTAGTAGCTTTCTGCTTTCACCTGAGAGGGTGTGCCCTAAGCATGTGACTTCAGGTCTCCATAATTGGAGTTTATTTATATGTTGCAGTATTAGCCTGCTTCAACACTTAAGCAAAACATCACTCTTTGTTTTATTATTATTATTATTATTATTATTATTATTGTTGTTATAAATTCTCCTTTCTCAAAAACAGAAAATGAAATTGTAGTTGTTCTTTGCTGAGAAACACAACCCCCCCCCCCCCCTTTTTTTTTTCAAAACAAAAATTACATTTCAAAACAAAAAACAGACAACCCAGCTCTCAGCTGGCTCTGGACTTATCATCATCAAGGACGCATGGTGAGAGCTACTTCAGAAGTTACAGTAGTCATCACTCAAGCAACATTTCAAAAAAGAAAAGAAACAAAAAACAAAATTCAGCACACTACACAGAGAACAACAACAAGACACAACTGAAGATGTTGTTCTTGTTTGTTCTCCTTGAATTTTAGAATAAAGTTATTACATCTGCATTAGTAAATCATATGCCTAATCATTATGTGTCACTGTGATCCACAAGTATGATCACAAATTTATTCATTTTTCAACCCAACAAAACAAAAAACAAAACAAAACAAAAAACAAGTTACTGATGGCTTGAACGCTTTACACACGAGTCAGGATGCAAAAAGGCTGCTGCCAAAGACAAATCAGAAGCGTGAGGGAAAAAAAAAACAAAAAAACTGAGCCCACAGATAGCTTCATGTTTGAGCTTTAATAGCTGTTTCCCTCCCTCTGATGTGTTCTTATGTAGCTCCTGCTCTAAAAAATGTGTAACCTGCTCATCAGCTTAGCAGTGACCATATATTTAATTCAGCTTCTCAATTGTGTAGCTTTAGCTGTTGTATACAGGGTTTTTAGTTGTTAGTATAGGTGTGCTCTATATTTCAGCAATGTCTCATCTAGGATGACAGGTTTTCGAGCAGGTCAAGTGCCTCTATGCACTTAAGTAGTTTACATATTTTCTTTATTTTCTTCATTTCATATGTCATTATACTGAATTTGAGCAACCTTAAGCTTGATGCAGATTACTTCTAACAATTATCCACCTCACATCATAGCTGACTGAGGTGCCTCTTCATATTAATATTATTTCATTATTAATGTTATTATCTTTTATATAACAGCAATAGTATATTACAATATTTTATTTATATTTTATTTTGCATCCATCGAGGGATGGGGGTGATCTGCAGTTTCACCCTTTCCCAAGCTGGAGACATTTACCTTTTCACACACTTTCCTTGGCTGAACAATGACACAACCTTAATATACCTTATGCATCTCTCTATTTCATTTAATATGTGTTTGTGTGAGTTATGTATTTTCTTTCGTTCTATTCATTCTGGGCATGGTCTTCAGCCTAACTATGTTTCATTGTTAATACCAGTTTACAGGTTGTTATCCTTGCT
This sequence comes from Oreochromis grahami, assembly GCA_029532605.1. Lineage (NCBI taxonomy): Eukaryota > Metazoa > Chordata > Actinopteri > Cichliformes > Cichlidae > Oreochromis > Oreochromis grahami. Next base: position 39,651 of record JAQSNX010003753.1, read on the forward strand.
ATCATCAACTTGAATACATTACAGTTAAGTTCTAATTCAATTTAGCCTTTTGTTCATTTTATTTTGTTTTTTTCTGTCTCTCTCTTTGTCTGGCAGCCACAGTGGTTGCAGCTAATCATTCTGTGTCGGGCGTTCTCTGTGTCTTACAATCACGTGCAAAATGTCCCTTTTTTCCACACTTCCAGCATGTAGTGCTATAATTACTGTTTGGTGTGTATCTAGGTCTGTCTCTACCGCTTGCTCTTCCCCTACGCATTCCTCTCCCTCTCTTTTGGCCTCTGAAACCTCCCCTGTAGCCTCCACTAAAAGCTGTGAGAACAGTGTCAGCATCGAGGGCAAAAACTGAGACCTTCTCTTTCCGTTTCACCACTGTCTGTGCATGGTTAGCATATTGAAACGCCTCATCTGCTGTGCCCGTATCTTGCGTTACCCAATACTTTTCTACATGAGACCTAATGGGTGGTAGTAATCCTTTAATGAAAGTGTGTTTAAATAGATTTTTATTTTCCTCTTTCTTTTTCTTATTTTCAGTTCTCCTTTCAGCTTCAGTTTCCCATGCTTGGAAAAGTTTATATTCTTTTTCACGTTTTAATTTCTTCTTTGGGTCTTTTGTTAATGTAATTTCTTGTTTCAGGACAGCTTTCAGCTGGGTAACAGCTGAGGGATTGCATTTCCCTTCCCAGCTGCGGTTTTTAACTTTTCGTGGATTTCTCCACCTATTTGCACTTATTCTACCTGCTCCGGTTTGTTGTTTTTCTAACCATTCCTCATCAGGTGTTAATTTTGCTTGTTTATTACCCATTTCCAAAGATTTTGCTGGGCCGTCACTGGCACGCTTGACTCCAGAGTGGTTTACTGATACGGCCTTCTACTTCACTTCTAAAAAAATGAAGCGGTATCAGTTTTACTAGACGAAACTCAACCGTTCTCTTTTGTCACCAGTACTTGAGCCTCAAGCAAAGAAAACAAATAAAATAGAAGTAGTTCAGCAGCGTATTGTGCTGTAAAATCAACTTACTTCTACACACATACACACATAGACATTTGCGCGCTAATTTGTTACGAAGTATTTAATGGTTACCTCTTAAACCGGTCTAAACACAGTTCCTTGTGGCGAACTTAAACCTAATTTGTTAAGAAGTATTTGATGGTTACCTCTAAAACCGGTCTAAACACAGTTCCTTGTGGCGAACTTAAACCTAATTTGTTATGAAGTATTTGACGGTTACCTCTAAAACCGGTCTAAACACAGTTCCTTTTGGCGAACTTAAACCTATTTTAATTCCTTTGTCTCAACGTGTTTTAATTTGCCTAAACGTATTTTAATTTGTCACGAAGTAATTTTGGCTACCTCTAAAACCAGTCTAAACTAAGTTCTTTTTGGCGAACTTAAACCTAATTTGTCTCGAAGTATTTAACGGTTACCTCTAAAACCAGTCTAAACTTAGTTCTTTTTGGCGAACTTAAACCTAATTTATCACGTTTCTTTACACCTTTGCGGCCGTTTTATATATCAAAAATAGTATTTCTCACCCTCAGACGTCTCACTGGTGGTTCGGATCGTCAGACTGAATCCCACCGCCGTGGACCAGACTAAAAACACCGGCCTGGACCCGAATTTAAACGTCCCAGGGCTTTCGGCCTCGTCTAAGAGGGCTGTGCACAGACTTCGGTGCTGGCTTCCCACGGCGTCAGGAATCAGTGCTGGATCCTGGAACAGAGTCACAGATAACAGTTCTGATGTTTCTGATCCGGCTCAAAGGACCAAAATAAATGTCAAGAGATTTATTCTAAATGACACTTCTTCAGCTGAGAGTCTAAGAGTGAAGAGACACACACTGTAGATCTTTACTTGCAAGGGCGGTCACAGAACGCTCACAACAGAGTGGGGGCCCTGTGATCAGCGCTCTGTTCTTGCACTTGTCTTTATTTATATACAAAAGTAATACAACAGTGAATACGTCTATTCATAGGCAGAGGAATGTTAGTGCGTAGGGAGTGAAGATAAGAATGGTTTAGGTGTATGCGTGTGTGTTGTGAGATTAGGAAGGACGCAGCCCTTCTTCTTGTTAGAGAGCGCAGATAAAAGTATCCAGCTCTCCTCTTCCTGCTTGTTCAGCTATTATCGCTGTGAGAAAGAATTTATAAAACAGTCTTGTAGTGGACAACAGTCTTAAGTCATCAAAAGGTCAACATACAGTATTCTATCATATGCAAACTTATATCATTAAAAGCTTATACTGACTACTAAGTACAATTTTCCATTGACAAACGCCATCACCGGGGCCAACTCTGCCGGGTCCATTGTGTAGCCTTCACCTGTTACCAGCTTGCCCAGAAACCTGACACTTCGCCCGAACAGTTCACATTTCTTTGGGGTCAGCTTAACACCATGCTCTCTGTAACGCTGGAGGACAAGGCGGATATGTTCCAAGTGTTCATCAAAGCTGCTGCTGTGCACCAGGTTGTCGTCCAGGTATGGGAGGCAGATAGTGTCTCTGAGGCCTGCCATACAGTGTTCCATGCTCCTCTGGAACTAAGTGGGTGCGGAGCTCAGGCCAAAGGGAATGCGTACCCACTGATAGAGTCCCCAGGGTGTGATGAAGGCGGTTAAGGGGCGGCTTTCTTCATCCAAGAAACCCTGGTGGTACGCCTTACCCTGGTCTAACACGGAAAACCAGGAGCTCCCACCCAGAGCATCCAACATGTCTTGGATCCTTGGGATTGGATGGCGGTCTGGGACTGACTTGCGGTTGAGCTCCCTAAAGTCACAACAAAGGCGGAGGGTGCCGTCTTTCTTGCGGACGCACACCACAGGTGATGAGTAGGGGGACCGTGATGGTGTGATCCAGCCTTTGTTAAGCAGGTCTTGCAAATACTCTTTCACTTCGTTGTGCAGGGGTTTTGGGATGGACATGTAAGTCTTTTTCACAGGATTTGTGTCATGGAGGCTTACATGCATCCTCAGGGATGGTATGCAGCCAACATCATCACTGTCATATGCAAACGCCTCACATTCCTCTCGCAACATCTTCCTCGCAGCCGCTTGCTGATTTTCATCCAGATGCTGGAGATCCACTGGTGGGTCCCATGACTTTGGTCTCTGTTGGTTCTCTTGTGTCTGTGTGTTACTCGGGTTGTGTGACTTTAGCTCTCTACCACTTTTGTTCTCTTGTGTCAGCTCGTTTACTTTAGTCTGGATGCCAGCTGCGTATACAGTCTTTACTGGTTCAAGGTATCCAATCACTTTACGGCTGTCCAGATAAATGGTGTGGTCTGTAGTGTTAGTCACAGGGATAGGCACATATGGTACTTTTCTGTCTGGGATTTTCACCAGTACATCATTGAATATTACGCCCTCTGGTGGTGGGTCAGCCCCATCAGGTAGAAAGAGCATGTCTTGGCCCTGGGCATGTGAACTAACGTGTGCCCGCACATAAACTGTGGTGACTTGGTTTGCTGACAAAGGCACTCTTCTTACACCAGTCCTTACCACACCTGTCTCTGGGCCTTCACTGCTGTTCTGCACAAGCTTGACAACATTATGTGCAGTGCGTACAGTTATTTCAAATGCTTTACTCACATAGTGTGCTAGCTGTTTTCTTCCTCCTTTGGTTTTTACTTCTTCCTGGTTCACGATAGCTTCAATGACATTGTAGCCGATGATGGGATCACTGGCCACAGCTGGGTCACTGGATACCAATATTGGAACTTGCAGCTCACTGGTTGGAGACAAATCACTGCCTAGTCTGAAGCTGACTTCTATCCAGCCAATGTAGGGAATGGGTGTGTCATTTGCAGCAAACACTGTGAGCGTCTCATTGTCTAACAGCTCTGAAACGGGTCTGACGACCGTGTGGGGGAGGTGGTTTTGCCGCCAGTTTTCATTTACTATGCTGGACTGTGCCCCTGAATCCCACAACACCTTAGCTGGGCGATCGTCCATAAAACAGTTCACAGTACATCTGTTCCCCACTAGGCTTACTAACCGTGACTTTCGTTGAGGGGGTAGATAGTGAACCTCAGTTACCGCTGATGGGACACTAGCTGCAGTTTCTTTGGAGGATGTTGGTGGGCTTGGCTGTTCGTTATGGGACCGTGGGCTTTGGACTACTGTTGGTCCCATCTCAGTAGTCCCTCCCCGTTTCCCGATGACAGTCTCGGTGCTCGGCATCCACGGGAGTAGTGGCCCTCTCGCCCACATTTGAAACAGTGCAGGCAGTTCTCTCCTTTTCCCTCTTCTTTGCACTTTTTACAGCCTTTTTCTCGTTGCTTTGGTGCCATGGTGCGGTGACTGGTTTCCATAGCAGCCATAAACATTTGTTTCATCTCTTTACGTAGTTCTTCTATAATCTGCTGCGTGTCTGACTTAGTCTCTTTATTTTTCACTGTTGTCATGGCCACTGTAGCGGGGGATTCTCTGGGTTTGGAGGGGCTCTGAGCAGATGTCAGGGCTGTTTGGCATTCTGTTTGGAGCTCTTGGACCTTGGGAATCTTGGCTGCAGTGGACCTTTTCCGTTTCTCAAATCTTTCATTTTCTAGCTTTGAAGCTTCATTGACTTTCTCAATCAGTTCTTCATCTGTTATGGTTATGTTGTTTAGGGGGGACAGTAGCTGATACTTGATAGAGTCACTGAGCAGCCCAGTTTCAATGGAGCGGAGGAATTTGTGCTGGATGGTGGCTCTGCTATACAGTTCATCTGTCTCCTCATTTGCCGCTTTCCATAACAACTTCTCTTTAAGTTCAATGGCACGAAATACAAAGTTTAAGGCAGTTTCTTTGGGCTCTTGGGAGATATTGAGGAGCTGGTGGTAAAGCTCAGTGGGGCTGTCTACCCTATAGTGTCCCTTTAATATGGGGAGCAGTTTGGTAAGTGTTAACCCACGTTTAATCTCCAACATGTCTCTTAGGGGCGTTCCTGGACTAATGGCCCTAATTACTGCTTCCACTATTTCAGTCTCCGAGTGCCCTTTTTCACTCCCATTCTCAATCTGGCGAATCAGGCTGAGATAGGATAGCTTATCCTTCTGCCCATGCTCTCCAATCTGCCCACAGATTTTAAACTCCCTCCTCAATATTACCTCTTGAAGAGTTCGCATCGCCTCTGGTCGGGCTCTGTGTGGGAAATCTGCAATCTGTGTTGGAGTAGCACATGTGGTGTCCTCAAGATCTTTCTTTTGCCCAGACTCTGTGCTATAGAGTTCCCTTACTGACTGACACTCTCCTTTGCTTAGTCTCTGGATGTATACAGCAATGTCTTTATAAAACTGTTTCACCTGATCCTCTTCCTCATTTTTCTCCACATCATCAAACATGCCCTCTGCCAACCTGATGACTGTCCTCTTGGTCTTGCTGTGAGACTCTGCGCTGTCCAGGCCGGAACATTTCAGTCACCTGCAGACGTCCATAAGATGCTCTCTCTCCAACTGCCACAAGGCTGCACTCACTTCGTCACGCAGAGGTTGCAGAGATTCCATTTCTTTTGACTGAAGGTTCGTCTCTTGGGAAAGAAGGTGGTTGGTGATGGTGTTGACTCACTAGCGCCACCTCCTGGCTGGCTCGCCAAAATATGTTACACCGCTGAAATGATGGGCCAACTCATCTCCCGTGCAACATTTTTTTTTTAGTTTTCTGTTTTATTTTTACAGAAAACTGTAAAAACAGAAAAATAAGACAATCAGTTCTCTTCGGCGCGCGGGCCGTACGCTGCCTCTTCACCACTGACACTACTTCTTCTAGTGTAGCGTCAGCTATTGATGCGTAGGAGACTGAGCGCCCTCTGCTGGTGGAACTTATACAACAATAAAACTGACATTGCAGTGGCCTTATTAAAAGAAAGTGTCTCTGAGCATAAAATAAAATGGGGGGGGGGGTTACTATTTTCATGTCTCTATCTTTAACATAGTGCCACACTATAGACAGAGTATCTTTAAAGACTTTCTCCATACCTGCAGGAGCTCGAATATCAACTAATGACAATTTATTTATGGGCAGGATACCTAAATTTGTCATCATTGCATTCATTGATAATGAAGCTTTTACAGGAAGTCCCACCCGTAACCCATTTAATTTCAAAAACTGTGATATTCATTTCTTTATACGCTGATGGTCAGGATTATCCTGCTAAACCGTTCCAGCCAAATTTTCAGAGAAAACAGTATACCAGAGAATTCTATCAGCTGATACAAACCGCTGGAAGACATTTAAAGGACAGGTCACTTGCCATATCGCGTGACGAGTTTGGTAACGGGTATACTTTATTCTGTTTCAATCTGGAAGCTGACGAAGTTCATTCAGGCAATGTATCGTTAATTAAAACTGGGAACGTAAGGATTGAAACCCGTTTCAGAAACCCGCTACCCCGCACAATGAACATCTTGTGTTATTCGGTATTTGATTCAGTCATTGAAATATCTAACATGAGACAGGTGCTCTTGGATTACTATTGAGACAACAAACACGGTCATGAACACTATAAAACGGCAGGATTATCAATAAAAACACACATTTTCTAGGGGTGTTAGCCTGCGATCAGCTACCCAATGCACAGCTTCAAAGACTCACTACTATGGCTATTGTAAACACTCACCCTTCTACAATGCCCGGTGAACACTGGCTTGCTGTTTATATTTCGAGAGACAGACGCGGTTATTTTTTTGATAGTTTTGGAAACTCGCTAGACAGTTTTCCACCAGAGATAAAGATGTTTCTTCTAAAAAACTGTTCCACTATTTTATATTCAGGAAAACAAGGTCAGAATGACTTCTCCATCACATGCGGTCAACATTGTGTATTTTTTTTATTTCATATACAAAATGATGTATCTTATTCACATTTGCTTAACATGTATTCTACTAATTTAACTTGTAACGATGCTATGGTGTGTCGCTTTGTCAACAACATAGAACCTGTGGCAGTATGTAGCGATTATGTGTGTGTGCAACAAGGATACTGATGTGTACTAGTGGTTATAATAAAAGATGATATGAGAGCATGATTTAATCGAGTCAATGGTATTTATTATCAAAAATGTTGCATATATATATTAGATAGTCACATCATACATGCTTCAAGAGTAATAAAGAAATCAAACATTATACAATAATAATAATAAAAAAACGTAATAAAAGAAAACAATCTAACAGTTAGTGAAAAAAAAACACCCTTTAATTTATTTTTTTTTATTCTTTATATTTTTCTTTAATGTACTATCACGCAGTGAGACGCCCGGTGTGTTCTTTCTAGGCGTATGTTTTAAAAAAACAGTGTCTTCAGGCAGTGTGTGATCTGTTTTATACAGCGCAAGTGTCTTACGTACGCCGGCATTGGATATGGCTGATAACGGTATGTTTAAATCTGAAACAGCCTTTAAAAACTCTGTCCAGCCTATAGGTCTGAAACCTTCAGAAGGTGTGTATGTGGATGTGACGGCTTTAATCAGATCATAAATGTGTGAACCCGGTATAGTGTGTTTATCAACAACAATTTCGCCTTTGTCATTGTAAGAAATCGCGTTTGGCGAACGGTTCAGAGCTGATAGAATGAGTTCTGCATTCCTCCTACTCCTTTTAGATATGTGTGTCAAAACATTCTCTGCAATAAAATCCTTCACACCTGCAGCGCCATAAGCATGAGGGGTGTCCGCAGGAGGGGTTTGCACCTCTGTGTTAAGCTGTTCTGGTAGGGATAAAGACAATACACTCTTTTCACGGGCCCCTTGTCTCACAAGTGTTAGGTATCTTTGGAGAATATCGCTATATTTTTTAGCTTTCTCATACACATCTATGTCTGATTCTTGTAACACATGAAGCATCTCCTTATCCAAGTCATTCTGAGCCTGCTGTCTGATGTTTGCGGTGTACTGTAGCGGTTGCTTCAATAAGTCCAACTGATGTTGGGGCACCAAAAACATCTTTTGCACATGTTCCATTTTCACCTGTTTGCTATCAGACTGGTTATGAAAGGGATTGCAGCCCCTAATAAGGGTAGTAAAAACCCTCCAGATTGGTTGATTGTTTTTCTCTTTTTCAAAGTTTTTATTTTTTTGTCGGCAATCAGTCTGATTACAGATTTTTTCTTTTTTAGCTCTTTGTACTGTTGATTGGTCAGTGGAATGTTACCTTGCAATACGTTAAAGGCTATCTCACACAATGCATTGATGAAATCCAAGCTTGCATTGCTAATAATAACTCTGCGTACAGCCGGTGGAGACTTGTATATCAACTCCAACAGAGACAGATTCCTCCGCATGCGTGATGACATCCTTTCACCTCTTCACAGTTTTTTGTTTTGGGATATAAACAACCGGACGGTGTGACAGTAAATTTGTTCTGAGTCTTAAATAGTCTGGGGTCTTGGCTTTATAATCTATTAAAAGATACCAGTATGTTGTGGATGTAGCATCATTAAACGCTTCTAAAAAATATTTAGTATTACCAGGAAACATTTGTCTACCTAAAAGCATGATTTGATATTTATCTCTAGGATTTTTAAACAATATTAGGTAGTTAGTGTTCAAGGAAATACAGGGAGTGCAGAATTATTAGGCAAGTTGTATTTTTGAGGAATAATTTTATTATTGAACAACAACCATGTTCTCAATGAACCCAAAAAACTCATTAATATCAAAGCTGAATGTTTTTGGAAGTAGTTTGTAGTTTGTTTTTAGTTTTAGCTATTTTAGGGGGATATCTGTGTGTGCAGGTGACTATTACTGTGCATAATTATTGGGCAACTTAACAAAAAACAAATATATACCCATTTCAATTATTTAGTTTTACCAGTGAAACCAATATAACATCTCCACATTCACAAATATACATTTCTGACATTCAAAAACAAAACAAAAACAAATCAGCAACCAATATAGCCACCTTTCTTTGCAAGGACACTCAAAAGCCTGCCATCCATGGATTCTGTCAGTGTTTTGATCTGTTCACCATCAACATTGCGTGCAGCAGCAACCACAGCCTCCCAGACACTGTTCAGAGAGGTGTACTGTTTTCCCTCCTTGTACATCTCACATTTGATGATGGACCACAGGTTCTCAATGGGGTTCAGATCAGGTGAACAAGGAGGCCATGTCATTAGTTTTTCTTCTTTTATACCCTTTCTTGCCAGCCACGCTGTGGAGTACTTGGACGCGTGTGATGGAGCATTGTCCTGCATGAAAATCATGTTTTTCTTGAAGGATGCAGACTTCTTCCTGTACCACTGCTTGAAGAAGGTGTCTTCCAGAAACTGGCAGTAGGACTGGGAGTTGAGCTTGACTCCATCCTCAACCCGAAAAGGCCCCACAAGCTCATCTTTGATGATACCAGCCCAAACCAGTACTCCACCTCCACCTTGCTGGCGTCTGAGTCGGACTGGAGCTCTCTGCCCTTTACCAATCCAGCCACGGGCCCATCCATCTGGCCCATCAAGACTCACTCTCATTTCATCAGTCCATAAAACCTTAGAAAAATCAGTCTTGAGATATTTCTTGGCCCAGTCTTGACATTTCAGCTTGTGTGTCTTGTTCAGTGGTGGTCGTCTTTCAGCCTTTCTTACCTTGGCCATGTCTCTGAGTATTGCACACCTTGTGCTTTTGGGCACTCCAGTGATGTTGCAGCTCTGAAATATGGCCAAACTGGTGGCAAGTGGCATCTTGGCAGCTGCACGCTTGACTTTTCTCAGTTCATGGGCAGTTATTTTGCGCCTTGGTTTTTCCACACGCTTCTTGCGACCCTGTTGACTATTTTGAATGAAACGCTTGATTGTTCGATGATCACACTTCAGAAGCTTTGCAATTTTAAGACTGCTGCATCCCTCTGCAAGATATCTCACTATTTTTGACTTTTCTGAGCCTGTCAAGTCCTTCTTTGACCCATTTTGCCAAAGGAAAGGAAGTTGCCTAATAATTATGCACACCTGATATAGGGTGTTGATGTCATTAGACCACACCCTTCTCATTACAGAGATGCACATCACCTAATATGCTTAATTGGTAGTAGGCTTTTGAGCCTATACAGCTTGGAGTAAGACAACATGCATGAAGAGGATGATGTGGACAAAATACTCATTTGCCTAATAATTCTGCACTCCCTGTATGCACCAAGTGCTGAGGGCATCACCTACCAGCAGGGAGCGTGGTGGGGGAGATGGCGAGAGAGCTGACACATAAACATAGACACACAGGGTTAGTAGTGATATTACGTCTATGTTGAAGTCTGTATCGTTCTTCAGAATGTCATTTGACCAAAGACAAACGAGGTCCCCTTTCTCTGAAACAATGACACTCCCTCGTTATGTGATTCAAGCTGTTGAAAACACATTACAGAATTACAGGAAGTGTTTTACATGATCTGGGTCTGAGGTGATTCCGAGGAGCTTGCAAGCACATTATGGAGCCACTAAAAATGCTAAAATTATCAGCATTTTGTGAGCATTTGTGAATGCAGAATTTGTGGATGACAAAAGAATTATATTGTATCATTAAAACATGCTAGTGCTAGTAGATGAAATAGATACTGGACACTTTTTTGCTATGAATAAAATCATATTAGAGTTTTTACCAAATCTAAAAATGTCCACACAGAGTCAGTGAATAGAAATGAACTGAGATTTCTGTTTAAAGTAGAAGAAGGAAAAGCATCATCCTCTTTCCTTGTAAACGTGCAGCTCGAAACCAAATTGGGCTGCGGCATTGTCCCCTGTAGTGATAGCACTAATCTAATGCATTTGAAAAAAGTCATAATATCGCAAGATTTAACATCTCTTTTTTCTGTACAGTTCAACAGTACAGTGTGGCATAAAGTAAAGCCTGTTCATCGGTGACTTTCAAGCAGTCTTTAAGTCCATAAAAAGATGAGGTGTGTCCCAGTTTGTTCAGTTTGTTTGCCAGGATAATAATCTCAATTAGATTAGTGTGATCCTGGCAAACAAAATAGAACAAACACTGCATGTGTGAGACTCATACATTCAGTGTTAAGCCAGTTAAGCCTGATGTTGTAAAGGTTTTCAGTAAACTAACAATAATTACATCTTGAATATAGAAGATTTACATTTTTAAACATAATAGATAAAAAATACATTATATATAATAATGTACAACACAATCTTAAAATAGACCAGGAGCAATGCTTATGCTGTGAGGTCCCTGCCTCCATGTGATAAAGTGATAAACCAGTCTATCTTGTATATCTTTATATACAATATATCTTCTCTATGAACAGGCAGAACATCCTCTCTTCCTCACTGGGTTCATGTTTCCCATTATGTCACACATCGATTACCATATCTCACACAAAAATCGCCACCAAGACTCACCAAAAAATTCCATCAGTGATTCACTTAATTTTTAAATCACTGAATCAGGTACTGAAGCAGTGACAGACTGAATGAAGCTTCGGATGTCACTGATCATGTGACTGTGGAGAGACAAACCAAGCCTTGACATGTAAACTTAATAACTTGCCTACAATTAAAATTAATTCATTTAAGATTCCCTTGTTACTTCCTGTGGCACTTATACTGTTTTCAGTTATTATTTTTAATTAATGTGTCCAAATAAAAGATGAGTTACTGACAGTAAGAAGTACAAAAGCTTCTAGCGTTGTGTTGTTACCAGGCACTTGTGAAGTACAGTTAGCTTCTTTATCCAGTAGGCGTGAATCAGGTCAGGGCCTGAGGCTGTGCAATTCTTACTGGAGACTCTATCTTGGATGCCACTGTGATGGTTACTGGATCTTGTTCAGTGAGGTTGCTATGCTCTGCTTTTAGATCCACTAGGCACTGAACATTGTTGTTGTGTTTTGAGTGTACACTGTGGATAATTAAGTGGAAAACATCTGATTTATTCTCCTGATGGTGAAATGCTGCAGAAGATTGTCACCTCAAATGAGAAAACGATACTTACTTCACTAGTGATGTGAAGAATCACTTTACTGACTTGTGAATCATGATTCACAAGCGCAACTGACTCACTGACTCATCATTGTTGCTGTTAGCAAACTAATTCCATTAGTAGAAATATATCTAGCTTATAATTAAAATTGTGGGGAAAAAAACAACAGCCAGTTTCTTAACAAAAATACTTCTGCTCTGAACTGGAAGAAAAAAACCTGAGTAGAAGCTCACATCAAGACAATAGCTCCTCAGTTCACAGTAGCATCGCTCAGCTAACATGCTTACAGCACATTTGAGTTACTCACACCCTCCCTTGCTGTGCTGAATCATAGCATAAGCGAATCACTCAGGACTCATTAACCCTCTCCGAAACCAGCCCACTGAAGGAACAATGGGCTGTGAGGTCAGTTCCTTAATCATAATTATGCAAATTCCCATGACCATTGATCAACAATCACTGACCAAAATCCACTGATCAAAGAACACTGATCAATGGCCATGAGTACCATTCACAGAGAGTTGGGGAATGGCTGCAATCACAGCATTGTAAGATGGCGAAAGATGAAAGATTAAACTTTCCACACATTCTCCCACTTTAAGCTCGCTCAGAAAACTGCAGCTGGATAGCGTAGTGGTTAGACTACACGCCTTTGGAGCAGAAGATCGCAAGTTCGATTCCTGCCTGGGGCGTCTGTATCCAGTAAGGGTCCTAAGGCTAGACCCCCTATGCTAAAAGTGAGCCTACCGCAGACATGAGCGAGACAGATAAATATGAAGGCATGCCGGCTCGGACGTCGCCCGGATCAGGCAAGGTCCGCGTCAGGTGTTGAGGAACCAGGGCACCCTGACGACAAGTGGGCTACTGGAACAAGAAGGCATCGGTGGGCAAGAGACGAAAACAGGGCATTGTTGGAATGCTACTACGCAAGTAACCCCGGCGGAATAGGATGAGGGACCTATGGATTCTATGGACCTATGGATTCTTCGATACCCAACATCCACAATGACGGCGAAACAACTAGTAGCTCAGTGTTCCAACATTCGAAAGAAGGGACTGCTCTCACAGCTAGAGATTGACGAGGTACAACATAAATGCTACGGCAAGGAGGAGTCAGGACGCCAGGTCAGGGGGGAGATATCATCACCCCCACCCGAGATTGGGTACATAGCCCCAAGTGCGATAGGAGAAGGATCGTTGAGTGCGAGAGGAACTGACCTGAAAGATAGGATCATGGCCAAGCTTGAAACCTGGACCCCCCTAGCCGGTTACCAAGATTACGTGAAGTACCCTCAGAAGGTCTGCTAGATGATGTTAATGCAGCGCTACGGACGATACCTACAACCACGATTACCGACACTAACAAGCTGATCTACACTACGGCAGCAGTGATCAGTGAGATGCTTGGCTACAAGTTGAACAGCCACAAGGGGCAGTACCCTCCATGGAGAAGGAGGCTAGAGGGCAAGATCAAAGTAGCACGGAGTTGCAGAAAGGCGGGACAAAGAAGGTGCATAAGAAATACAGCAAGCTGTCCATACCTGAGACCTTGGAAACAGCCTTGGCCAGCCGCTTGAGGAGGTACACCAGAGAGATAGAAGACAGGAGAATAAACCAGCTGTTCTCCACAGAACCAGCAAAGGTGTACTCTCAGTGGCAAGGGAACAGAACAGCACCACCAAGGCTGGAGACGGAGCAATACTGGAAAAGCATATGGGAGAAGGATGCAACCCATAACGGCAATGCGCAGTGGCTAGTTTCAGTGGCTATGTTAAAAACAAACACCGCTCCCGCCTCACAGATGACAGCTTACAGTCCTGCGTAAAGATGAAAGCCCCAATTTGCTGTGCGCAGAGGTTCGGGACCAGAAGTCTCATTGTAAACATATCAGACCCGACGTTTCCATGAACATGCTTTTCAGCATCTCTTTATTGACTACTTTTCACACACGGTTGCTGTACGCATACAGCCGGCTGTAGCTTTTCACCTCACAGCCCGACAACACAACAGCAGAGAGAGCACAGACTTTAAGGCGGCGAGGCGCGATTGCGGGTGCCGCTCAGGTGCGTCCGACTCCCATGCAGCGGCACTGCAGACCACGCCCCGCCACACACATTAACAAGGTAAAATAGATATTTAGGCAGAATTTTGCAAATATGTGTTGTTGTTGTTTTAGCGGCATAGTGCTTTTTTTCCAATTACTTTTTAAAAGTCAGGTCAAGGCTCCAAAAGCCCAAAGGCGATATAAGCGTGGCGGCTCACAACAGTTTTTGTTTGCTACATGGATCATTTTAGTTCAGCTGGGTGTCTTTCCTTTTGTTATATTTCTTTAAGAGTTCAAAATGTGTTAGTTACATAAATAAAATGTAATTTTCTCTGTAGCACTTCATGGATTTCATAAGCAACACATTTTAGTTGCTCTGTGGATTCTTTTAAAAAGCAGTTAAAAACGTTTCTGTTCAAACAAGCCTTTTGTTGATCTACGTATTTTATATTCTTTACATTATTTACATTTGATCATTTACATTGTGTATAATGTCTATTGATTGTATTGTTTATTTTAATCTTTGTGTACAGCGCTTTGTGACTGCCTGTCTGTGAAAAGCGCTTAATAAATAAACTTTACTTACTTACTTTAGTTGTTCACACAAAGCACAAAGGTAAAAAACAATATATACAGTGTTATCTTCATTTTAGATTTCAAAAAGTATTTGCGGCTCCCAGTGTTTTGTTTTGCGTGGAAACCGGGTCCAAATGGCTCTTTGGGTGTTAAAGGTCGCAGACCCCTGGTTTAGACAGAGCTCTATCTCTGGCTGGATTAGCAAAACAGACAAACAACTGGTCACATAAATGCACATTCTCATCCTGCCGAGGGCCTGAAGGTGGGCCTTTGCTCCAAGCCGACTGGCGTGGAAATCAAACTGGAGGCTGTGCTCCAGCTGGGGGCACACCCAATGCAGCAGTGGACACCAATCTCTTGCTGGACCTGTGAGAGTTAGCTGTGGGGTTGGGCTTCATATGACACAGTCTATTGTCTGTGTCATATGAAGCCCAACCCTCACCCTCAAACCACCCTCACCCTCACCCTCAAACCACCTCACCCTCAAACCATGGATTTCCAGGCCGATGGCCAGCACAGCATCGTCTTCCTGGGGAGCTTACGCACTAACTGCACAGTGGAGGCTAACAGGGGCCCTATATTTTTTCTATATTCCAGCCTCAGTAACTTTGACACAGCAAAATCAGCTGTATTTACCCACCTCTGATGAAATCTCACAAGTGTTAGCTTTCTTTTGATACCAAGGTTGCTTACAAAGAGTTTTCAAGCAAAAACTTCAAAAAGACCTTTGGGGCTTAAGAGGTTAAATTAGCATGATGTTACAATCTCTAAAGTACACAAATGCCATGAGAAAGTTCTGTGGGTGATCTGCTTTTTGTTGTAAACAGTAAGAGAGGCTGATGACTGAGAAATGATCATTTGTTGGTGCTGTGAAGTGTGTTTCTCAAACAAAATATGAAACTCTCATATGAGAAGGCTAATGTAAAAATAAAAATGTTGATACATAAATACCCAGTGAGTCCAAGCATGAAGTTAAGTGTACATTTGACTTGTTTAAAACACGTTGTATGAGCTCAAACATTTGGTAAAACAAAACTGAACAATGTTGGATACACCTAATCATTGAACCAAAATAAAAACAACAGTAGATAAACTGGACACACAGGATGAGCACAACACAACGAACCTTGAGTGATTGTTCCACAAGTATTTCTTGGTTTAAACTCATGTCTTCCTGATCATCATGTTTTCCGTTTCCTTTTTGTTGTGCACTCAGCCACAACTTAAAGATGCTCTGTAGAATATTTTCATAGCCAATTAATCACAACAACAAAATGGGAAGAAAGAAAATGCAAAAAGCTGAAGTAAATAATGGGCTGAAGGAGAAAAAAAGGAAAGGCAGGAGACAGATTACAGCTACCAACAAATTATTTTTTCTTTGTTTTATTTCATTTTGTCTTGTACTGTTGAATACAGATTTAGCTGAAATACAGTAAGCTTTTACTCTGGAGACTATGGTTTCCTGTCAGTAATTACTAGTTAAAAATACAGATAAAAACTAAAGGCAGCTTTCAAATAGTATGAGACTTCCACATCAAATTTAACACGAGCACTTCACTCAAAAATCCTTTTTTATTGTTGCAGTAAGTACCAAATCATCAAAGGTGATGTAATATTGTCAGGAGTTTTCCTGTAATGCAACTCAGGTTGGAATAAATGACACTCAGACAGGTTTGCAAGTTAAACGTGTACACGGGTGAGACTCAATGGAGACTCGCGCCCTGCAATAGTTGTCAGCCTTTATTTATAGCATTCTCAGAGACGTACAGGAAGAGATAAAATAGAACTGTGCTGCGTGCAGGCTTCCTGTTGAGTCTGCACAGAGCGTAACTTCCCCATTTAAGCTGAATACTAAAAGAGCAAACACATCTAGATAATGAAATGTACTTTTAACCATAACATAATAAAAATCCTAAAATCCTAAAATCCCTTAACATTCCCACCTGTTGTTTGATCTTTCCTTCTATATGTACATAGCAACCACTAACATTTATCAGTCATGGCCACTTGTAAACATTTTTAGCCAAGACATCATAACATAGTGGGGTTTGTGAGTATGTTATATCGAAGTGTCTATCTCATTATCATCTTCTTCATTCTGTGATAGGGTGATAGAAGCATGAATTGAAGCAGTTACCATTTTTGATACCATGTTCTTCAAACAAGGTATGACACATGAAGTGAAAAGACACAATAACAGTATTATAACACCAACAAAAACAAGTCCTTTAATCAGCAGGGACTTCCAAGAGCCCCTGTAAAAGCTAATTAAAGTCAGTCTTCTGTGTTGTGGCATAGTCTCTGTTGTGTATTCTTGAAGTCGTCTGGAGTGTTTCATAGCATTAGTCATGTTAGTGAGTGCACATTATCTGGAATGTATGTGCAACATGTGTTGTTAAAGAGGACACATAGTCCTCCTTTCTCGGCGAATCTGTCCAACTACCCTGTGTTGCATTACTGCAATCTCAGAAAGCGTCTATTTCTTTGATCCTGTTCTGTCTGTTGATCTTACATGAGCATTCAGAAAAAGCCCAAGCGGTAGTTTAAGAGTCTCTATTCCTAAAGCGTGTTTTCCTACCCCCACCCCACTGAAGAGTGCCTGAGCAACCTTTTGTATTTCAGTCAAAGTTTAAATTCTCTGGAACATTGGAACCCACACAGAATCATGCTG